>JAVJIF010006617.1:0-223010 GCA_038442645.1 Agave tequilana | reverse complement strand
GAAAACAAATAAGAAGTGGTTGTGGAGTCGGCAAAATAAAAGTAAGAAAGTTGAAGTGATTTAGAAAGTAGTAAATGAAACAAAGTTGAACTAAGAAGATGGTGAAAACAATGATGAAAAGATAAAAGTAGAGTTTTGAAATTGATTTTTAAACAAAGAAAAAAAAGGAGAAACTATGAAGGAAAACTCATAGCTACTAACTACTAATTGCTCCACTAATCATGCTAACCTATTAGTGATAGTTACCTCATATGGATCCTTGGCCATCACTAGTCCTTGGCTTCAAAAGATGATATAAAACATAGCTCATAAGAAGGTTCTTCCAGATTCAAACACATCCATTCCACAAAATAAGTTGCAAGCTACTATTAGATCATCAAAACCGATTAGAGGCGAGCATGAAATAAAGAAGACATTACAAGTTTGCCTATTAGTGGGTTAGATGTTAGAATGTTAGAATATTAGAATCCATCATCATGAGCCATCAATGGCTCTTGCAAGAGCAAGGCCTTGCAGAGGCTATTAGATTTATGTGAATTATCCAGTAAGAGGTTAGATGATTAGTGGTCAGCAGTTAGATTGCCATAAGAAGAAAAACTAGCTAAGCATCATGTAGAAAATGTAGAAGATTACAATGGAGAAGAAAGGAGATACCTTTATATAGATTGTCACCATCTATTACATCAATATCTCTCTAACTCTCTCTGAATCATCTCAGCCCTACTACATGATCTAAAAACAAAATAAAAATGCAAAATAAAAATAGAAGAAAATCCTACTCTACAACTATAAGAGAGAAAACCTAGCCTACTCGCTAATCTACTTGTGTCTCAGATCTTTGAAGGGATATATATAGGCAATACGAGGTTCTAGAAGACGAGATGAGGCCACGCGTTAAAAATCGACACGTAGTTTGCCAAGATGGCCGCGAAAATGCGGCCATAGCCACGTTTTTGCGGCCATACCAGGAAGTTAGGTCCCTAGTTTTGGCGAGCGTTTCGACTCGCTTCGGGGCCTTTTAGGCATTCTCGGATTCGGGTATTTGCGTCCCGATTTTTGTCAGACACGCGCCAACGTCTAGATTCAAAGTATCTTCTAGAAACTCTAACTGTAACACCCCACTCCCGGAATACGTACTTAGTTGCGTATTCAGATTTTTTGATCGTATTTTTCGATTTACTTCCTGTATTTATTTTGTATTATGAATTATTTATATGATCGTTTTGTCTTGGATCCGGATTCGTGGACTCAGAGTCTGCCCTTCTCTGAACCAGGGACCCGATCCTAGTGTATTACTCAATTTAGTCTTTCCGGTATTCAGATTTGACCGATTTCAGTTTCAAACATTATTTTCCAATATTTTGGATTTTCTATGATTTTTCTGGAATTTTCCTGAATTAAATGGAAAATCTTCAAAACCGGTGTCGACCAGCACCGCTGACTGACTTCTGGATTTTTAATTTACAAATGGAGTCATATTTTGAGAAACTGCTTTCACATACTTTCTTAAAATAATATTTACTATCTTAATTCATTTTTTGGGCATTTTTAGAATTTATCGGAATTCTGCCAGAATTGGTGCCGACCGATATTGGCGGCAGATTGCAGGATTTTTATTCTAAAAACTACAAAGAATTTCTTAAAACTAATTTCACCATGATTCTTAGAATAATAATCTTGATTTTTGAGAATTTTTGCGGGTCGTTCCGAGATACTTGATTTCGGGACGATTTCGGTATTTTCCCGAAAGTTTTCCGCATCCGCAACCGAATCTCGGGAATCCGCCACTTTCATTATTTTCATTTTCTCTTCCAAGAAAATATCCTACTTTTCCATTTTCTTTTCCTTTTCTCATTTTCTTTCTTTCCTTTTCCTTCCACCACAAGCTTCCTTTTCCTTCCACCATAAGCTTCTCCAACACTCCACAAATATCTCCACCTCACCCATCTCCATGGCTGGCCATGATTGGCCAAGAGAAACACCTCACCCTCTCCATTTTACAAACACCCCCTCTTTTATTTATTTGCATCACCTTCACAAATCCAAATTCCTATAAATACCTTTCCTTCTCCATTCCACTTCATTTTCTCTTCACCACTTCACCAACACCTTAACCTCCACCAACTCCTCCTTCATCTCCACCACAACAACAACTACTACACCTTCCCCAACCCTTTACCTTCATCTTCTTCCTCTTCCATCTCCATATAAACTACCACAAACTCCAACAACTCCACCAAAGCTTCCACCTTTTCCTTTACCTCCTCCAAAAATACCACCACCATCAAAAGCCTTCACCAAAACCACCACCCCTTCACCACATTATGGCGGCCACCTCCTTTTGGATTGGGGGCCGTGCTCCTTTTCATCATCGGCAAGGCTAAGGCCGGTGCCCTCCTTTGGATTGGGGCCGAGCTTTCTTCGTCGGTAATATCACCATAGATCTTTCCGGTAATCGTTCGCGATTATTCCGATGATCGATTTAGTGATATTCGGCGACATAGATCATTTCGGACGCATAAAGCTTCAAGATCAGTTTTAGGCGAGTGATCTCGCTTTCCTCTTGACTACCTATTTCATTGGTTATGCGAGTGACCTCGCTCGCAAGACATGGACTTGTAAACGCATTTTATTATTGTATTTTATGTCGTGCGGTGTGGCTGTACTGTTAGACTCGGAGTTACCTCCTGCGTCTAGGCATTTCCTTAACGCGGCCTTCGCGTTATTGTATCGTTGCGACGCAAAGCTAAGCCCGCGTCTGTGTTCTATTTATATTGACATGACGCGGAGTTATACTCTCGTCCGCGTTCTCCTCATGACCTGATTTAAACGCAGGTCACGAGCCTCGCGTTTTGGCACCTTTGCGACGCGAACCCGCGCGTTGCTATTTCGCGTCTGCTACTTTCGCGTATGCTATGCTATCAGTGCTGTTCTTCTGCATTAACGCGACGCAGAAATCATGTCCGCGTTCGCGCTTTCCTCGCGTCCTGACTTGAACGCAGACCTCGCGTTTGAGGCATCTTGCGACGCGAACCCCGCGTCTGCTATCCCGCGTCTACTATTCCCGCGTCTACCATTCTTGCGACGCGAACCCCGCGTCTGCTATTTCCTGCGTCTGGTATACTCCTACCTGACACCTACTCATGTTGTACTACCTGTTCCCGTCAAGTCCTGAATGGAACTAAGTGCCACATGGAACAAAGTGCCATACCACTCACGTGGTGGGGGCCACCTCTTGAATCCGTGGGGGCCACCTCTAGAATCCATCTCCTCAGAGCAAAGTGCCACACGGAACAAAGTGCCACACCACACACTTGGTGGGGGCCACCTCTTAAATCTGTGGGGGCCACCTCTTGAATCTGTAGGAGCACCTCTTGTCTGTACCTGATTACCTGTTATAACTCCTGTTATGATTCCTGTTATGTAATCCTGAATTCCTGATCATGTCCTGCTTCGATCCTTACCATAAAAGTGTTATATTATTATTAGACAACTTGCACCCGGTTTGGGGGAAACTGATGGGCCCTGATTAATCATGTTCATGGTGGCACTATCGAGTCACGCGTGGCCACATACTTGAGGGATCACCTGGCGGCCACCAGGGATTCCGTGGGTGTACTGGCACCCCTACTCCTGATTTTCATGCCGGTATGCACACGCCCTAGACCTATTTCTATGGGATCTGCGATACTCTATTCCTGTTCGGGCGTCCATAAGTCCCGGTACCTAGCGGTACGTTCCGGCTCAGCACCGGATACTCCTGAACCGTTGTCCCGGGCATGTACGGGGCCCATCCAGAACATGATTCATCGCACTTTATCAGTTTCCAAACAACTTGCTCTATAAGTTGTAAGCAGAAGTATGTGTAATGGGACGCATACTAAAACCTACAACTTAGACGGCCTAAGTATAATAATATATTAATATGTAATGCTGTTGTTTTGATTTGTAACTCGAGCTGTACAAGTTCAGGTTACGGTAACATGAGGTAAAGGTATATAGATGAGGGTTTCCTTGTTTGGATTATTCCTTCGAGGTACTAATCTCATGGAGCCATGACCTAAACTGTACAATTAGATTTACTCGTAATCGATTTTTATTCTGTTTTATCGGTTTTATATTAGCCTAGGAGATAACTAGTATTGCCCTATCTACTTTACTGCTTATCTTGTTATACCATGAATGTCACTTCTATGCTTCTCTTGTTCTAGCATGCTTATGTCTACAAAATGGTTTTCATGCTTATAATCCAGATTTACTGATACACATGTGCTTACCCATACTCGCCATTTGGCTTTTGTATTACTACTCGCCTGGGGAGTTTCATCTGACTCCCCTGGATTCTCATGTCCAGGTCCTGGAGCCTGGAGCTAGAGGATCCTTCTTGCTGAGGACCAAGCTTACTTCTGTGGGGCTGTCAGATAAGTTGTAGCTCCAGTCCTATCCTTGCACCTCCTGGTTGGCTCGCGATATCTCCAGCTATCTCGTGAGCACTCTTTTGTACTGTTCATATATGTACATCTTTTTGGTACTCTCGCATTTGCGCCTATCGGGTGATGCAATATTCAAGTAATATTGGATCACCTCTGGTGATAACTTTGTAATTGTACTCATGTGTTGGAATGTATAATGCACCACTTGCTTCCGTACTCTGATTCTTGCCTGTACTGGTGCTTAGCGTATATGCGTGAGGGTATTTCTGACCTACGTATATACGTTGCAGTAACGTCTCCGTACCCGCAGGATCGGGGCGTTACAGGATGGTATCAGAGCCTAGGCTCTCACATCCTCAGTACGTCAGATGGCAAATTAATGGTAAAGATATTTGCAACTGGAATACAAGAGTCCTGGTTATACAATCCAACTACAAGTGCAGAGTTATCTCTCTCTTTCTTCTGATCCGTTCCTTGTATCCTGAGACCCTTCAATCTTTTACCTTCCAGCTCTTTCTTGCCACCCTTTCAACCAACTCAGATATGGAAAGACGGGGAACACGTAATGGTCCTAGTACCTCTCAAGATGGATCAAGCAGAGACAATGATGGTATGATGAGGGTACTTCAAGGGATGATGCAGAGTCAACAGCAACAGACAGAGCTTTTACGTCAAGGACTGTGGTTGCACCCCGAGAGCAGAGGCCAGGCAATGTGTCAGACTTCAGGAGACTACAACGGCGGTCTTTTCAGGCATAGAGAAGCCCTTAGATGCAGAGCAATGGCTGGTAGACACGACGGATCTTTTAAATGCAGCCCGAATCCCTAAGGAGAACCAAGTGGAAGTGGCCAAGATACAACTGAGAGATGTGGCCAGAACCTGGTGGTTGGCAGAAGAAGCAACACTGGAGAAACCCATTACGTGAGACCAATTCTCAAAGGGTTTCTACGAAAGATTCTTCCTGCAACAGCTCAAAAGGAAATGGAAGAACAATTTATCCGGCTACAACAACGGAATCGGTCAGTGGATGAATATGCTGCCGAATTCTTGAGGCTTAGCAGGTTTGCACCCTACATGGTGACAGATGAAGAAAATGGGCTAGCCGATTTCAGCAAGGGCTGAAGATGGATGTCCAGATGTTTCTTATTCCTCAACAGCTGAAGACGTACTCTCAGGTTCTCTCCATTGCCCGTGAAGTGGAACGAGGACTGGAGAAGAAAAGCGAGAACCAGGTGCGAAACAAACCAATAAAGAGGTCCTTTCCTTTGATGAACGAAGAAGATGCAGCCAGGACCATCAATGGTCCGATGATCAAGCGACCATTCCAACCTCCCCTTCAGCAGATGATATGTGGGTACTGCCGAAAGCCCGGACACATCCAACGCAATTGCCGAAGAGCTAATGGGCTATGTTTGGTATGTGGGTCTGGAAATCACTCTATAGGTGATTGTCCATTCAAGGGGACCTATCCAATACCACCAGCATTTCCAGCACGAGCAGCACCCCTGGCACTTCCAGCTCCACCACATAGAGGAAACCCAGAGACCATTGGCCGACGAGCTCCATTCCCGCCCCAGCAGTATGATCATCCACAGAGAGGAGTAAGAACTAGAACAGATCATGGTACAGGTCAAGTCTACAACATGGCGGCAGAGGCATCAGAAGAAGCAGCGGCAGAATGTGAAGACCAGTATCCAGAGCAGGAACCTTAAGGATATCATCGTGGCAGCTACCCCTGATCCTTTTATATTTTGAGTTGGTAATCCTTCGTAAATATTCCACTTTATCATTCTCTCATTACAAATCCTGGTCCCTCCTGTGTTCATCTTACCCCTGTTTTGGTTTTTTTGAAGCCTCTATTTCCGCCCTTGTCCTCTTCGTGTTCAATTTACCCCTTATCGAAATTGCGAGGACGCAATTTTTTGTACGGTGGATGGATTGTAACACCCCACTCCCGGAATACGTACTTAGTTGCGTATTCAGATTTTTCGATCGTATTTTCGATTTACTTCCTGTATTTATTTTGTATTATGAATTATTTATATGATCGTTTTGTCTTGGATCCGGATTCGTGGACTCAGAGTCTGCCCTTCTCTGAACCAGGGACCCGATCCTAGTGTATTACTCAATTTAGTCTTTCGGTATTCAGATTTGACCGATTTCAATTTCAAACATTATTTTCCAATATTTGGATTTTCTATGATTTTCTGGAATTTTCCTGAATTAAATGGAAAATCTTCAAAACCGGTGTCGACCAGCACCGCTGACTGACTTCTGGATTTTTAATTTACAAATGGAGTCATATTTTGAGAAACCGCTTTCACATACTTTCTTAAAATAATATTTACTATCTTAATTCATTTTTTGGGCATTTTCAGAATTTATCGGAATTCTGCCAGAATTGGTGTCGACCGATATTGGCGGCAGATTGCAGGATTTTTATTTTAAAAACTACAAAGAATTTCTTAAAACGAATTTCACCATGATTCTTAGAATAATAATCTTGATTTTTGAGAATTTTTGCGGGTCGTTCCGAGATACTTGATTTCGGGACGATTTCGGTATTTTCCCGAAAGTTTTCCGCATCCGCAACCGAATCCCGGGAATCCGCCACTTTCATTATTTTCATTTTCTCTTCCAAGAAAATATCCTACTTTTCCATTTTCTTTTCCTTTTCTCATTTTCTTTCTTTCCTTTTCCTTCCACCACAAGCTTCCTTTTCCTTCCACCATAAGCTTCTCCAAGCTTCTCCAACACTCCACCACAAATATCTCCACCTCACCCATCTCCATGGCTGGCCATGATTGGCCAAGAGAAACACCTCACCCTCTCCATTTTACAAACACCCCCTCTCTTTTATTTATTTGCATCACCTTCACAAATCCAAATTCCTATAAATACCTTTCCTTCTCCATTCCACTTCATTTTCTCTTCACCACTTCACCAACACCTTAACCTCCACCAACTCCTCCTTCATCTCCACCACAACAACAACTACTACACCTTCCCCAACCCTTTACCTTCATCTTCTTCCTCTTCCATCTCCATATAAACTACCACAAACTCCAACAACTCCACCAAAGCTTCCACCTTTTCCTTTACCTCCTCTAAAAATACCACCACCATCAAAAGCCTTCACCAAAACCACCACCCCTTCACCACATTAAGGCCGGCCACCTCCTTTTGGATTGGGGGCCGTGCTCCTCTTCATCATCGGCAAGGCTAAGGCCGGTGCCCTCCTTTTGGATTGGGGCCGAGCTTTCTTCGTCGGTAATATCACCATAGATCTTTCCGGTAATCGTTCGCGATTATTCCGGTGATCGATTTAGTGATATTCAGTGACATAGATCATTTCGGACGCATAAAGCTTCAAGCATCAGTTTTAGGCGAGTGATCTCGCTTTCCTCTTGACTACCTATTTCATTGGTTATGCGAGTGACCTCGCTCGCCAAGACATGGACTTGTAAACGCATTTTATTATTGTATTTTATGTCGTGCGGTGTGGCTGTACTGTTAGACTCGGAGTTACCTCCTGCGTCTAGGCATTTCCTTAACGCGGCCTTCGCGTTATTGTATCGTTGCGACGCAAAGCTAAGCCCGCGTCTGTGTTCTATTTATATTGACATGACGCGGAGTTATACTCTCGTCCGCGTTCTCCTCATGACCTGATTTAAACGCAGGTCACGAGCCTCGCGTTTTGGCACCTTTGCGACGCGAACCCCGCGTTTGCTATTTCCGCGTCTGCTACTTTCGCGTATGCTATGCCCATATCAGTGTTCTTCTTGCATTAACGCGACGCAGAAATCATGTCCGCGTCCGCGCTTTCCTCGCGTCCTGACTTGAACGCAGACCTCGCGTTTGAGGCATCTTGCGACGCGAACCCCGCGTCTGCTATCCCGCGTCTACTATTCCCGCGTCTACCATTCTTGCGACGCGAACCCCGCGTCTGCTATTTCCTGCGTCTGGTATACTCCTACCTGACACCTACTCATGTTGTACTACCTGTTCCCGTCAAGTCCTGAATGGAACTAAGTGCCACATGGAACAAAGTGCCACACCACTCACGTGGTGGGGGCCACCTCTTGAATCCGTGGGGGCCACCTCTAGAATCCATCTCCTCAGAGCAAAGTGCCACACGGAACAAAGTGCCACACCACACACTTGGTGGGGGCCACCTCTTGAATCTGTGGGGGCCACCTCTTGAATCTGTAGGAGCACCTCCTGTCTGTACCTGATTACCTGTTATAACTCCTGTTATGATTCCTGTTATGTAATCCTGAATTCCTGATCATGTCCTGCTTCGATCCTTACCATAAAAGTGTTATATTATTATTAGACAACTTGCACCCGGTTTGGGGGAAACTGATGGGCCCTGATTAATCATGTTCATGGTGGCACTATCGAGTCACGCGTGGCCACATACTTGAGGGATCACCTGGCGGCCACCAGGGATTCCGTGGGGTGTACTGGCACCCCTACTCCTGATTTTCATGCCGGGTATGCACACGCCCTAGACCTATTTCTATGGGATCTGCGATACTCTATTCCTGTTCGGGCGTCCATAAGTCCCGGTACCTAGCGGTACGTTCCGGCTCCGCACCGGATACTCCTGAACCGTTATCCCGGGCATGTACGGGGCCCATCCAGAACATGATTCATCGCACTTTATCAGTTTCCAAACAACTTGCTCTATAAGTTGTAAGCAGAAGTATGTGTAATGGGACGCATACTAAAACCTACAACTTAGACGGCCTAAGTATAATAATATATTAATATGTAATGCTGTTGTTTTGATTTGTAACTCGAGCTGTACAAGTTCAGGTTACGGTAACATGAGGTAAAGGTATATAGATGAGGGTTTTCTTGTTTGGATTATTCCTTCGAGGTACTAATCTCATGGAGCCATGACCTAAACCTGTACAATTAGATTTACTCGTAATCGGTTTTTATTCTGTTTTATCGGTTTTATATTAGCCTAGGAGATAACTAGTATTGCCCTATCTACTTTACTGCTTATCTTGTTATACCATGAATGTCACCTTCTATGCTTCTCTTGTTCTAGCATGCTTATGTCTACAAAATGGTTTTCATGCTTATAATCCAGATTTACTGATACACATGTGCTTACCCATACTCGCCATTTGGCTTTTGTATTACTACTCGCCTGGGGAGTTTCATCTGACTCCCCTGGATTCTCATGTCCAGGTCCTGGAGCCTGGAGCTAGAGGATCCTTCTTGCTGAGGACCAAGCTTACTTCTGTGGGGCTGTCAGATAAGTTGTAGCTCCAGTCCTATCCTTGCACCTCCTGGTTGGCTCGCGATATCTCCAGCTATCTCGTGAGCACTCTTTTGTACTGTTCATATATGTACATCTTTTGGTACTCTCGCATTTGCGCCTATCGGGTGATGCAATATTCAAGTAATATTGGATCACCTCTGGTGATAACTTTATAATTGTACTCATGTGTTGGAATGTATAATGCACCACTTGCTTCCGTACTCTGATTCTTGCCTGTACTGGTGCTTAGCGTATATGCGTGAGGGTATTTCTGACCTACGTATATACGTTGCAGTAACGTCTCCGTACCGCAGGATAGGATCGGGCGTTACACTAACTTGGCCTCCAAGAAATCCGGATTTAATTACCTGAAAATGGGTTTAATTAAGCTCTTATTACCTTATTGCCCTTCTAGTCTTGATTATCTGCAAAAGATACAAAACATAGTTTAAAAATGATATTTTATTCATAAATTGGTAGGAAAATGCGATATAAAGTGCAATATCATAGACTAATCATCTAACCTTGCCGTCTAAGACTTTCCCTCTCTGGGCCAGCCTAGCCTTGCCATATAGGCAAGGCTAGGACTTGGCCTTTTTAAGGCTATCCAGCCTTGCCGTTTAGGCAAGGTTAAGACTTGGCCTTTGCTAGGCCAGTCTAGCTTTGCCATATATGCGAGATTAGGACTTGGCCTTTTTAAGACTAGTTTAGCCTTGCTGTTTAGGCGAGGCTAAGACTTAGTTTTTTGTAGGCCAGTCTAGCTTTGCCATATAGGCGAAACTAGGAATTGGGCTTTCTAAGGCTAGTTTACCCTTGCCGTTTAGGCGAGGCTAAGACTTATCCTTTTCTAGGTCAGTATAGCCTTGCCATATAGGTGAAGTTAGGACTTGGCCTTTCTCCCTGCTTAGCCAAAGGTTTATGTATTTTTATTCAATTAACAAATTCCCCCTTTGTCTCTTTGCAGTTCACTATGCGCAGGGCCCATCGAACAGCTTGTTCGGGATGGTCAGAGGAATGGACGGGAATGTATGTTTCTAGTTCCAGGGTCAGGCTTCTCTTTTTAGTGAAAGAAGCTCGCCAGAGAGGGATGCGTTAATCCTCAAAGATAACAAGCGTGTTACACGGAGTATATTGACCACTGCTCCACTCGAGGACCACAATCGGGTAGTGCACTAGAAGTCAGAGTTCATGTTGGGGATGTAGCACCTGATACTGATCAACAGCTGTTAGCCAGGGAGGGCCAATATATTTTTAGCATGGAAAGTGAGAAGCAATATACTCCTTCAATCAGGCGATACTTCTCGCTCTCGTACTACCAATTGGTCACCGTACCGCGGAAGATGAAATAGATGGTGACTCGATTCATGACTCCATCCACATTGGGGTCTTAATACTGAGTGATTATAACCACTGCGGATCTTCTAGGGCTGTACTTGGCATGCACCCTGGGAGGGTAGGACAAGATCTTTTCGTAGGAGAGAATCCGGTGATGGCCCAGATTTTTCTGAATCAGTTCATTAAAGTCAAGGATAATTATTTGGCAAGGGATTTCAGGGCTTCCGGCTGGGTACATCCTGCTTAGAAGACGTGGTGGAGAGTTTTGACACTTTACGTCTTAGAGCACTTTGAGGAAAACTAAAGAGATTGGGCTCCATGAAGCAGTTAGGGCCACCTGCCGTGGGATGAAAATCAGTGTGCCTAACTTTTTTTTGCCATCTTCGAGGTGTATTGCTCAGCTACGGGGACCTTCTTCACTTATGTTGGTGATCTTCACTCCTGTTGGTGAATTGGGGTTGGCGCTTCAAGAGATGTGAGATATATCTAACCTCCCAATGGGCCAATGCCATATGAGGAATATTTCCCCTACGCGATGGAGTTGGAGCAGATGGAAAAGGATGACCCGGAGATGTTTGAGACATATCAGGAGTTAATGTGCCATTTTCTACTTCTGCATGGATGTTCATAACACCCATGGAAATGCAAGTGAGATAAAAGTTTGGGCAGACTATTTGTCTCAATTTTGGACGATGCACCCGAGGATGTCCAGTTCCCCATCCCTGAAGAGGATATTCGTCAGAAGATCATATCCAGCGCTCATGAAGATGTCGTCTTGGAAGAGGACGACGGGATTTACGAGAAGGGTGACAGGTTCAAAAGCTTTCATCATCAGGCGAAGCACCCTATGTCTCAAAATGCTCTCTTTGCTGGTTTCCTTTTGGTCTGGCTGAAGAAGTGCATCATTCGGTCTCCTCTGCATGACAGGATCTTGTCGTGGGTGCTTCTCCTGGTCCAGCTCGTTCATGGGAAACCTCTTAGCCTACTTCTCTTAGCCTACTTCCTGCCATGGTCTGTGGAATTCAGCATGGTCTTCAGGCACTGATGGAAGATTTTGCCGACCACATGCTACCAAGAGGGGGAAGGGACAAATACTTCTCGTGACGAGCCCAAATAGAGTGGAGATGCCTTACACCTATTTAATGGCATGGTTCGCACTGCATTGTCCTGCTATTATCTAACATGGGGAAGAGCCGCCGGAAGGTGTACGCTTTGCGCATCTTCATCACTTTGAAGGGCACAATAGTTGCGGACTTACATAGCAGGAGTGTGAAAACTGGTACGTCATTATGACGCGTACAGTCTCTACAGGTGTTTTCCCTCTATCCCTGGTGCTGGGTATGGCGAGGAATTTTTCGACGCCGGTAATGAAAGATCTTCACTCGAGCAGGGAGCATTCAAGTGGCTGGTGAGTATCCGACCATCTCATTTGGTGAATCGATGCGGTGACATTTGTTACTTGGAGCCATATATCCCCACCCGTTTTGCTCGTTAGTTTGAATATGACCAACTCTATGTTGGGAACCCCAACCCTTGCCTTGTTTTCACGGGGAGTCTGATAGACGGAGCCAGAGCCTTGAGGCACTTCATCGTTGGTTGCACCAGTATAGGACTTCCAGTTCTAACCCCTCAGAATTAAATATTAACTCAATTGGGATCAAGCTCATCTTCAGAAGATTAAAGCAGAAGGCTGCATAGCAAGGTCAGGGGAAACGAGTCAGGGTTCCAGGTCTCCCGGAGTTCCCGGCTGAGGCCGGTAGTGAGGTTTCAGATGCTAAGAGTCCTCGATTCGAGAAAGTTGGTGGTGGAGAATAAGCTCCCAAAGCTACTAGTGGAATAGGTAAAGCTCCTCTTAAGGAAGAGGAAGAGGAAGAAGACCGCAACACGCACTTCAAACGAAAGCAGAAGAAAGCCAAAGCCGAAAGAACCTGCTCCCAAAGAGCCTACCCGGAAACAGCCTCGTAAGAAGCAAGTAGTGAAGAAGGCTCGCTGAGATGCTCAAAAAACTTCTACTACTACAGCGAGTGAATCGATAGCGAAGTCCCGCCTCCTCTAATCATCAGGTTGCCTAGTCGGAAAGAGGCTCCAAAGGAGCCAAGTCAGGTTTCCAGTGAGCTTGATTTTCTTCTTGTTATTTTCCTTCATCCCTTTTCTTCACTTCTGCGATTTATTGTTTTGTTTCTTAATCTCAGATATGGGCATGGAAACTCTGGGTGGAGGAGAGGAGAAGCTCGACGACCTCTTCACCTATAAGGAGGGGGATGAAGCGACTTATTTCATCTCCAAAGGCCTTGGGTATTAGGAGCTAGATGTGGGGCCTTCTTGTGAAACTTCCACCATTTTGGAGAAGGGTGAGATTGCCATTCAGGGGGATGAATGTGAAGATATAGAGATCCTGGAATCCCCTGAAGAAAGGTAACCAATTGCTGAGCCACTTGTCAGAGAACTAGCTACCGAGAAGGCTTTTACTGAGGTCACTGCTGCTGAGAGTATGGCGCCTCTTGAAGTTGCACTAGGAGACATGCCAAGTAGTAAGGTGGATTCCACTACCATCAAGGGGTCTTTGGCTGAAACTACTGCTACTGTGGTCACCCTACAAGGAGACTGCTCCTGCTGTGACGGTTAGCATTGGGTTGACTACTGCTGTCACTCTCAGCTCCTCTATGTAATGATTTAGCTGTCGACTTTGTACATGCTGTTATTTCTTTCTTTGACTCCAAGCCTTTTTGCAGGAACCTTAGCGCAGGCCGTTACCATTGCAGGGCTATCTCAATGGGAAATAACTGCTCCTATCATATTAGACAGTGCGGGGGTTGACATTCTTTATCGTAGTATTATCCAACATCGATCCTCTTCCACTGGCGATTTGAAGGTGACAGACGAGGCTGAATCTGCACCTCCCACCACATCAATCATAGAGCAGCCTGGGATTCATCTTGAGACTACAAGCGAGTTGGTTTCTGCTCCTGCCATGTCTCCAGCTCTGGCTATGATTAGTTTACAATTCTGCATTATTACATCACATTATCCTACCAATTTATGAATAAAATATCATTTCTAATTATGTTTTGGTCTACTTTGCAGATAAATCAAGAGTCTAGGGATAAAGGAGTAATAAGAGCTTAACTAAACCTATTTTCGGGTAATTAAATCTGAATTTCTTAGAGGCCAAGCTAGAGAGTTTCTAGAAGATACATTGAATCTAGATATTGGCAGGTGTCTTACAAGAATCTGGACAGAAATAACCGAATTTGAGCATATCTGGCAGGTCCCCGGAGTGAGACAAATCCATGCACCAAAATCAGGGACCTAAGTCCCTGGTATTGTCGCGAAAATGCGGCTACATTCGCGTTTTTGTGGCAATATGGTGGGCCTACGCGTTGATTTTTGACGTGTGGCCTCGTCTCGTCTTCTGGAACCTCCTTTTGCCTATAAAAGGCGCTACAGAGACCCAAAACGCAAGCAGATGGAGAAAGGCTAGTTATTCTCTCTTTTAGTGTAGGTTAGTATAGGTGTTCTTATTTTCTTTTCTTCTCTTTTGTATTTTCATTTCATTTTTAGATCATGTATTAGGGCTTGTTGGAACTTACTTTTGATGATACATTTTTGAAGCCATATCATATGGAGCTCTATCTCAAGCCTATTCAAGAGTTTTACATGATCAAGACTTCCCAAGAGAGTTGATAATGATGTGTATTGTAATGGTTGATAGCATGTTAAAAGCCTTGAAACACACACACATATCGTAGCCTATTAGTCGACTTATAGCCTTTTTTAGTCGACTTATAAATTTCCCTAGTCGACTAGCTTTTTGTTCTGAAAGATTCCAACTCTCTGTTTATCACTATTAGTCGACTTAACAGTTTACATAGTCGACTAATAGACTTATATAGTCGACTTATACCTTCCCTCTGGTTGACTAGTTTTAGTTTCCAGAAACTTGTCTTTTGATTTCAACTTGACCTAGTCGACTTGGTCCCAATACTAGTCGACTAACTCAGTGAAATTTGCCTATACTAGTCGACTAACCCCCAACCCCTAGTCGACTTATTGCAGTTTCTGACTGTTGTACAGTTTCTATTTTTTGGTATTTCCTTCAACGTTATCCAACGTTTAAACATTCAAAATGGTCCTAATAACTACCCTAACTAACCATAGAGTTCAGCTATATATAGGGTTGTTATCTTAGGTTAATACACCAATTAAAATATAAAGTTTTCTGACCAAAACTCTGCCAAAATACTGGTTTTCTGAAAACTGTTCCACTTTCTGTTTCTTCAACAAATTCCTACTCCAAAGTGAAGATTTCTGAAAGTCCACCTGTCCACGATCACATACTGAATCAAGGCTTATAGGAAAGTATGTAATCACTCAAAGGAAGCATTGTATAAGAGCGTCTTCTTGGTGTAGATGAAAAGTTGTACAAGGTGTTGTGGTCTTCTTAGTTGTAAGAAGAGTTGTATACATTGGCAAAGGAGATTTGTCAAGTGGGATATAAGGTGTTAATTTTGGGTGTACAAAGTCAAAGGATAAAGGAAAATCTTAAGCGGGGTGGCTTAGAGACTGGATGTAGGTCACGAGGACCGAACCAAGATAATCACTCGTGTTTGCGTTTGCTTAACTTTTCTGTGATTTAATTTTCTTATTGCAAGTATGTTTATTTCTTTAACACTAATATCCTTGTGTGAGTGTTGACATTGTATTTTAGATTCACACTTGGCATCATCTCGAGACCAACAATTGGTATCAAAGCAGGAACTACAATTGGTATCAGAGCCCGGCCCGGCATACAAGCCCTGCATATCCAGTCAACAACATATAAGGATGGCAACGGAGTTCCCTTCATCACAATTCAAAGAAGGACATTCTACACAACGTCCACCGCTATTTGACGGATCCAACTACAACTATTGAAAGTGTAGAATGAAGATCTACTTGCAATCGCTTAACTACGAACTTTGGAACATTGTAGAAGCACCGTACACCAAGCCAACAACCAACTACAACGCTTGGAGTGATGATCAAAAGAAGAATGCGAACCTTGACGCCAAAGCGATGAATGCTTTATTCTGTGCCTTAACCAAAGAAGAATTCAACCGCGTGTCAACAACCACTTCTGCAAATCAAATATGGCACACTCTTCAGGTAACACATGAAGGCACAAATAAGGTTAAAGAATCTAAAATTTCTGTTCTTGTCCACAGGTTTGAACTTTTCAAAATGAAGGAGAATCAAATCATCTCAAAAATGGTTACAAGATTCACCGACATAACCAATTCCTTAGCATCCCTTGGAAAGAAATACACCCAAGTAGAAAAAATTCGCAAGATCCTTCGTGCACTCACATCAGATTGGGAGAAGAAGACAACCACAATCAAAGAAGCGAATGATCTCTCAACAATGTCATTAGAAAATCTTATTGGTAATCTAATGGCATATGAAGTGCAACTCGAAGATAGAAAGAAGGATGAACAACAATCTCTCTCAAAGAAGAAAGAACTTGCCTTCCATGTTGTTGGAACATATTTCGATGACGACATTTGTGAAGCATTTCATTTGGAGCTCTATCACACGACGAATCAAGAGTTCTTCATGATCAAGACTTCCCAAAGAGAGTTGATATGATGTGTTTTGTAATTATGAAATAGCATGTCAAAAGCCTTGATGCACACACACATATCATACACTTCTAGTCGACTTATATTCCCTATTAGTCGACTAATAACTTGTGTAGTCGACTTGACCAAATCCTAGTCGACTAATCTTGTGTCTCAATTTGATACCCAACTCACTATTTGTCAATTAGTTGACTTGACAGTATGTGTAGTCGACTAATAGACCTTGTAGTCGACTAACCCTATTCCCCTAGTCGACTAATCCCTGGCCTAGTCGACTTATAAAGTAGTTGCAGTCGACTTGGTTCAGTTATCCAGAAACCTGTCACTTGAACTTATCTTGACCTAGTTGACTAATACTAATTAGTAGTCGACTACTCTTTGGAAATTTGCCTAGTATAGTCGACTAACTCAAATGGCAAGTCGACTATAGGCAGTTTCTGACTGTTGGACAGTTTCTGTATTCTGGTATTTTTTGCAACGTTCTTCAACGTTTGAACACTCAAAGGGCACCTATTAACTACCCTAACTACTCCTAGAGTGCAGCTATAAATAGGGTTGTTAATCTAAGGAAAAATACCAATCCTAATCTTCAGTTTTCTAAGATCAAAAATTCTGCCAATCCTGAAAACTGTTCCACTTCAGTTCTTCACCAAATTCTGATTCTCTAGTGAAGTTCTCTGAAGTTTCTCCTATACTAGACCTTGTCCACGTTCATACACAATATCAAGGCTTATAGAAAAGTGTTGTAATACTCAAAGCAATCATTGTACACGGGTGTCTTCTTGGTGTAGAAGCAGTTGTACAAGGTGGAGTTTGTTCTCTTGGTATAGAAAGAAGGTGTACACATTTGGCAAAGGGGATTTATCAAGTGGTGTGCATGGTTGTGATTTTGGGTGTACAAAATCAAGGATAAAGGAAAATCTCAAGCGGGTGGCTTGGGGACTGGATGTAGGTCACGAGGACCGAACCAGGATAAATCTCTCGTGTTTGCGTTTGTCTAAACTTTTCTGAGATTTGATTTTCTTTATTGCAAGTTTATTTATTTGTTTAACTTTAATTCTTCTTTGTTTGGTATTTGTGTTGACTTCGTATTTTAGATCCATAAGTGCCAACAGAGCAAGTCCAACAATTGGCATCATATCGGGACCAACAATTGGTATCAGAGCACTGAACCGGCATACAAGCCCTGCATACCTAGTTAACAACAAGGATGGCAACGGAGTTTTCATCATCCCAATTCAAAGAAGGACATTCTACACAACGTCCACCGCTATTTGACGGATCCAACTACAACTATTGGAAGTGTAGAATGAAGATTTACTTACAATCGCTCAACTACGAACTATGGAACATCGTAGAAGCATCGTACACCAAGCCAACAACCAACTACAACGCTTGGAGTGAGGATCAAAAGAAGAATGCGAACCTTGACGCCAAAGCGATGAATGCCTTGTTCTGTGCATTAACCAAAGAAGAGTTCAACAGAGTGTCAACAGTCACTTCTGCACATCAAATATGGCATACTCTTCAGGTAACACACGAAGGCACAAGTAAAGTTAAAGAGTCTAAAATATCTGTTCTTGTCAACAGGTTTGAATTATTCAAAATGGAGGAGAATGAAACCATATCCGAAATGGTTACAAGATTCACCGACATTACCAATTCCTTAGCATCCCTTGGAAAGGAATACACACAAGTCGAAAAAGTTGGCAAGATCCTTCGTGCACTCACACCAGAATGGGAGAAGAAGACAACAACAATTGAAGAAGCCAATGATCTCTCAACTTTGTCGTTAGAAAACCTAATTAGTAATCTAATGGCATATGAAGTGCAACTAGAAGAAAGAAAGAAGGAGGAACGACAACACCACTCAAAGAAGAAAGAAATTACCTTCCATGCATCCTCCGACATGGACGATTCCGATGACGGTGAAGAGGAGATGGCAATGCTTTCAAAGAAATTCAGGAGATTCCTAAAACAAGGTAAATTCAAATGCTTTAATTGCAATAAACCAGGTCATATGAAGATGGATTGCCCATTGCTCAAAAATAAAGGTAAAATCAAGAGCAAAAAGTTCAGAAAGAAAAACTATGAAGCCTCATGGTAGAACAGTGATTCCTCATCTTCTGACGAAGAAGAATCTACTGAACGTGTCAACCTATGTTACATGGCCATAGAAGATGATGAGATATCATTTACTGAACTTTCTGATGCATTTCATGAATTGTTTAATGATCTAAAGCATGAAAAACTGAAAAATAAAGTTTTATCAAATAAAATGAAAATTTTTTAAATGAAAATTCATGTTATGCTTTACAAGTATCTTCTATAAATTCTCAACAAGATGAGTTTGAAAAAGTCATATCATCTTTGAAAAATGATAATGAGAAGTTTATAAAGAGAACATTTTTCTTAAAAAGGAAACTGAGTCTTTGAATAAAAGGATTTCTATTTTAGATAAAGATATTTCAGTTTTTAAAAAGAAATCTGAAGATATTTTGCAAAATGTGACTAAGTTCAATCAGGGAAAAGAAAAGTTGAATGATTTATTATCTTTTCGGAAGTTGTCACATAATAATTATGGTATTGGATATATTGAAAATTCTTCATATTGTAGTAATCCATATAGTTCTTTTGTAAAAAGAAAGTCTAAGAAAAATAAGTTTATATGGATTCCTAAGAATTTAAGTATTCATGATAAAAATACCTATATTGCATCATACATTTATGATATATGCGATTCATGCAATTATGCGTATACTAACAGGTGGAAACCAAATTCTAAATGGATTTGAACTCCTAAAAGTTAATATGTTCTTTTATGTTTGGTACCATCTAACGTTTATCTTGCACGTACCATATAAAAGTTGATAAGAACATATATATATATATTTAATGATATATTTGTTGTTGGGGGAGAACAAAGTATTTCTATATTTGTTATAACCCAATTTCTACAGGGGGAGAAAATATAACTTATTTTCTGCAGCAGGGCAGCATTTGTGCACACAACGTGTCATCATCAAAAAGGGGGAGAATGTTGGAACATATTTCGATGACGACATTTGTGAAGCATTTCATTTGGAGCTCTATCACACGACGAATCAAGAGTTCTTCATGAACAAGACTTCCCAAAGAGAGTTGATATGATGTGTTTTGTAATTATGAAATAGCATGTCAAAAGCCTTGATGCACACACACATATCATACACTTCTAGTCGACTTATATTCCTTATTAGTCGACTAATAACTTGTGTAGTCGACTTGACCAAATCCTAGTCGACTAATCTTGTGTCTCAATTTGATACCCAACTCTCTGTTTGTCAATTAGTCGACTTGACAGTATGTGTAGTCGACTAATAGACCTTGTAGTCGACTAACCCTATTCCCCTAGTCGACTAATCCCTGGCCTAGTCGACTTATAAAGTAGTTGCAGTCGACTTAGTTCAGTTATTCAGAAACCTGTCACTTGAACTTATCTTGACCTAGTCGACTAATACCCATTAGTAGTCGACTACTCTTTAGAAATTTGCCTAGTATAGTCGACTAACTCAAACGGCAAGTCGACTATAGGCAGTTTCTGACTGTTGGATAGTTTCTGTATTCTGGTATTTTTTGCAACGTTCTTCAACGTTTGAACATTCAAAAGGCACCTATTAACTACCCTAACTACTCCTAAAGTGCAACTATAAATAGGGTTGTTAATCTAAGGCAAAATACCAATCCTAATCTTCAGTTTTCTAAGATAAAAATTCTGCTAATCTTGAAAACTGTTCCCACTTCAGTTCTTTACCAAATTCTGATTCTCTAGTGAAGTTTTCTGAAGTTTTTCCTATACTAGACCTTGTCCACGTTCATACACAATATCAAGGCTTATAGGAAAGTGTTGTAATACTCAAAGCAATCATTGTACATGGGTATCTTCTTGGTGTAGAAGCAGTTGTACAAGGTGGAGTTTGTTCTCTTGGTGTAGAGAGAAGGTGTACACATTTAGCAAAGGGGATTTGTCAAGTGGTGTGCATGGTTGTGATTTTGGGTGTACGAAATCAAGGATAAAGGAAAATCTCAAGCGGGTGGCTTGGGGACTGGATGTAGGTCACGAGGACCGAACCAGGATAAATCTCTCGTGTTTGCGTTTGTCTAAACTTTTCTGAGATTTGATTTTCTTTATTGCAAGTTTATTTATTTGTTTAACTTTAATTCTTCTTTGTTTGGTATTTGTGTTGACTTCGTATTTTAGATCCATAAGTGCCAACAGAGCAAGTCCAACAATTGGCATCATATCGGGACCAACAATTGGTATCAGAGCACTGAACCGGCATACAAGCCCTGCATACCTAATTAACAACAAGGACGGCAACGGAGTTTTCATCATCCCAATTCAAAGAAGGACATTCTACACAACGTCCACCGCTATTTGACGGATCCAACTACAACTATTGGAAGTGTAGAATGAAGATCTACTTGCAATCGCTCAACTACGAACTATGGAACATTGTAGAAGCATCGTACACCAAGTCAACAACCAACTACAACGCTTGGAGTGAGGATCAAAAGAAGAATGCGAACCTTGACGCCAAAGCGATGAATGCCTTGTTCTGTGCATTAACTAAAGAAGAGTTCAACAGAGTGTCAACAGCCACTTCTGCACATCAAATATGGCATACTCTTCAGGTAACACACGAAGGCACAAGTAAAGTTAAAGAGTCTAAAATATCTGTTCTTGTCCACAAGTTTGAATTATTCAAATGGAGGAGAATGAAACCATATCCGAAATGGTTACAGGATTCACCGACATTATCAATTCCTTAGCATCCCTTGGAAAGGAATGCACACAAGTCGAAAAAGTTCGCAAGATCCTTCGTGCACTCACACCAGAATGGGAGAAGAAGACAACAGCAATTGAAGAAGCCATGATCTCTCAACTTTGTCGTTAGAAAACCTAATGGTAATCTAATGGCATATGAAGTGCAACTAGAAGAAAGAAAGAAGGAGAAACGACAACACCACTCAAAGAAGAAGAAATTGCCTTCCATGCATCCTCCGACACGGACGATTCCGATGACGATGAAGAGGAGATGGCAATGCTTTCAAAGAAATTCAGGAGATTCCTAAAGTAAGGTAAATTCAAATGCTATAATTGCAATAAACCAGGTCACATGAAGATGGATTGCCCATTGCTCAAAAATAAAGGTAAAATCAAGAGCAAAAAGTTCAGAAAGAAGAAAAACTATGAAGCCTCATGGGAGAACAATGATTCCTCATCTTCTGACGAAGAAGAATCCACTGAACGTGTCAACCTATGTTACATGGCCATAGAAGATGATGAGGTGTCATTTACTGAACTTTCTGATACATTTCATGAATTGTTTAATGATTTAAAGCATGAAAAACTGAAAAATAAAGTTTTATCAAATGAAATGAAAAATTTTTAAATGAAATTCATGTTATGCTTTACAATATCTTCTATAAATTCTCAACAAGATGAGTTTGAAAAAGTCATATCATCTTTGAAAAATGATAATGAGAAGTTT
Organism: Agave tequilana; assembly: GCA_038442645.1. NCBI lineage: Eukaryota > Viridiplantae > Streptophyta > Magnoliopsida > Asparagales > Asparagaceae > Agave > Agave tequilana. The sequence continues at coordinate 200,812 of JAVJIF010006617.1, read as the reverse complement.
ATAAAAGAGAACATTTTTCTTAAAAAGGAAACTGAGTCTTTGAATAAAAGGATTTCTATTTTAGATAAAGATATTTCAGTTTTTAAAAAGAAATATGAAGATATTTTGCAAAATGTGACTAAGTTCAATCAAGGAAAAGAAAAGTTGAATGATTTATTATCTTTTCGGAAGTTGTCACATAATAATTATGGTATTGGATATATTGAAAATTCTTCATATTGTAGTAATCCATATAGTTCTTTTGTAAAAAGAAAGTCTAAGAAAAATAAGTTTATATGGATTCCTAAGAATTTAAGTATTCATGATAAAAATACCTATATTGCATCATACATTCATGATATATGTGATTCATGCAATTATGTGTATACTAACAAGTGGAAACCAAATTCTAAATGGATTTGGACTCCTAAAGGTTAATATGTTTTTTTATGTTTGGTACCATCTAACGTTTATCTTGCAGGTACCATATAAAAGTTGATAAGAACATATATATATATATATATATATATATATATATATATATATATATATATATAATGATATATTTGTTGTAGGGGGAACAAAGTATTTCTATATTTGTTATAACCCAATTTCTGCAGGGGAGAAAATATAACTTATTTTTTGCAGGGGAGCATTTGTGCACACAACGTGTCATCATCAAAAGGGGGAGAATGTTGGAACATATTTCGATGACGACATTTGTGAAGCATTTCATTTGGAGCTCTATCACACGACAAATCAAGAGTTCTACATGATCAAGACTTCCCAAAGAGAGTTGATATGATGTGTTTTGTAATTATGAAATAGCATGTCAAAAGCCTTGATGCACACACACATATCATACACTTCTAGTCGACTTATATTCCTTATTAGTCGACTAATAACTTGTGTAGTCGATTTGACCAAATCCTAGTCGACTAATCTTGTGTCTCAATTTGATACCCAATTCTCTGTTTGTCAATTACTCGACTTGACAGTATGTGTAGTCGACTAACCCTATTCCCTAGTCGACTAATCCCTGGCCTAGTCGACTTATAAAGTAGTTACAGTCGACTTGGTTCAGTTATCCAGAAACCTGTCACTTGAACTTATCTTGACCTAGTCGACTAATACCCATTAGTAGTCGACTACTCTTTGGAAATTTGCCTAGTATAGTCGACTAACTCAAATGCAAGTCGACTATAGGCAGTTTCTGACTGTTGGACAGTTTCTGTATTCTGGTATTTTTTGCAATGTTCTTCAACGTTTTTGAACATTCAAAAGGCACCTATTAACTACCCTAACTACTCCTAGAGTGCAGTTATAAATAAGGTTGTTAATCTAAGGCAAAATACCAATCCTAATCTTCAGTTTTCTAAGATCAAAAATTCTGCCAATCCTGAAAACTGTTCCCACTTCAGTTCTTCACCAAATTATGATTCTCTAGTGAAGTTCTCTAAAGTTTCTCCTATACTAGACCTTGTCCACGTTCATACACAATATCAAGGCTTATAGGAAAGTGTTGTAATACTCAAAGCAATCATTGTACACGGGTGTCTTCTTGGTGTAGAAGCAGTTGTACAAGGTGGAGTTTGTTCTCTTGGTGTAGAGAGAAGGTGTACACATTTGATAAAAGGGATTTGTCAAGTGGTGTGCATGGTTGTGATTTTGGGTGTACAAAATCAAGGATAACGGAAAATCTCAAGCGGGTGGCTTAGGGACTGGATGTAGGTCACGAGGACCGAACCAAGATAAATCTCTCGTGTTTGCGTTTGTCTAAACTTTTCTGAGATTTGATTTCCTTTATTGCAAGTTTATTTATTTGTTTAACTTAATTCTTCTTTGTTTAGTATTTGTGTTGACTACGTATTTTAGATCCATAAGTGCCAACAGAGCAAGTCCAACAATTGGCATCATATCGGGACCAACACATGCATCCTCTGACACGGACAATTCAGATAACGATGAAGAGGAGATGGCAATGCTTTCAAGTAAATTCAAAAGTTCTTAAAGAAAGGTAAGTTTAAATGTTTTAATTGCAATAAAACAGGTCATATGAAGAAGGATTGCCCATTGCTAAAAAATGAAGGTAAATTTAAGAGCAAAAAGTTCAGAAAGAAGAAAGACTACCAAGCATCATGGGAGAGTAGTGATTCCTCTTCCTCTGACGAAGAAGAACCACTGAACATGCCAACATCTGTTACATGCTGCTAGAAGAAGATGACGTACAATATACTGAATTTTTAGATGCATTCCATGAATTATTCAATGATCTAAAGAATGAAAAATGAAAAATAAAGTTTTATCAGAGGAAAATGAAAAACTTTTCAAAGAAAATTCATGTTATGTTTCTCAAGTTTCTTCTATAAATTCTCAAAAAGATGATTTTAAAAAGTGATATCATCATTGAAAAAGGTTTTGACACTTAAAAAGACAAGATTCTTATTGGTCCGAACAATGTCTAAACTTGTTGACATTTATAAAAGACAAGTGACAGATGAGCTGAAGACCAGTTTTTCCCCATCTCCGAGGGACAAGGAAGCAACTTGGACTCCACTGATCCAGCAAGCAGACAGTGAACCCGGATTGTTTTCTAAACAGACCTCAGTAGGTCTAAGATGCTGGCACTTAGCATCGCATGAGTCCAAAGGGATAGCCTTGCTTGAGAGGCTAATATCACCCAACTTCGCCTTGAAGTCATCCAAAGCCTCGCCAAGAAGCCAACTCGCAAACTTCGCCACAGAGGACTTCCAGCTCCGCCAAAGGGTTTCTTTCGGACTTCCCCAGAAACCGTTTCAGCTCCGCTACGAGCTCAAAGCGGGCGGCGCCGCTATTGGTCTGCTATGGTCAACCTTTGACCAATCAAATCTCCGGATGAGACCGGATCCAATCAGATCAAATCCAATCAAGATCAAATCAGAGATCAAATTTGGCAGTTGATTGCCACAATCTCTTGACTCTTCTAAAACGAGTAAGAAGATCAGGGAAAATCCTCCAACGATATGGAAAGGATCAAAACAGATCGAGAAGGTCCACCGACCTGCCAATTCTAGCTTCGCAGAAGCTGATCCTAGCCTCGCAGCAAGGCTACTTTCCAGATTTAAACAGATTTGATTCAATCTATTTCCATATCTTCAAGGGACGATTATACCCTTGCTCTCCCTATAAATAGCCCACCAGGGTACAAGGAGAGGGGGATCGATCGAAGAAAAAGAGGACTCCACAAGCAGAGGCTTCTTCACAATGCACCGTGCGCTCTCGAATTCAGAGACCTTTTAGAGAATTGCTTTCTCTAGCCAGGGTGTTGATACCCTAACATCGTCCTTCTTCTCAAGGAATCTCCCGAACCAGGCGAGAAGGAATTCCTTATTGAAGGCGATTTTGAGAAGCAGCAAGAGGGTTTTACCAACCTTCTGTTCTCTGATTCCCCGAACCAGGCGAGAAGGGAATCTCATCGCTCGCATCGTCAAGGGACAAAGTGGTCGCGCGCTGACCAGACTCCTATCGGCACACTTCTCTAGAATCTCTGAGGAGATCTACTTGTAATCTTTTAAGAATACTTATAATTTAGCTCCTCAAACTCTTTATTTTAAGTTTTCCCCCTTTGCAAACATAATGGAAAACAAGATGGCGACTCCGCTGGGGAAGAAATTCTCCACTGCCGAGAATTAAGTGTCGCAATGCGACGAACAGACCTTCGGGTCTAACTCTGAATTCAGAAAAGCCGGTGCAGCCAGAGCCCCTCTGGCTAAATCTTCAGGAAAGTCTCTGCGGAGACAAAAAAGGTTCTCTGTGAACCTACTGCGGTTATTTGGCGCAATAAGAAGCATGTCCGCAGTCTGATTCCTTCACTTGTGAGAACTTGGTGGTTCAGTTCGATTAAGGAAGATTTGAAGAAGTCCTCTCTGGGGGTGGCCCAATGCTTCGAGCACGGAAGCATAGGAGGGTTTCCACAACCAAGGTTTCAAATCAGAAACCGGAAGCAGAATTCTGCCAACACCCCACAGCCTCGTGTGTTGCTAATCAGTTCCTTGTGGACCTAAGTCTCCTCTGCCAAGGCGGATATGGAAGCCTAAACAGAAGTCTCCGACCGAAGCTTCAGGCGTAGCTACGCCTAAACCGCGCCTCTCTCGCGAAGAAAAAGGCAAGATGCCTTCCTGCTCCAATCATAAAATCAAGACGGCAATCATACCGTCACCCAATTCAAGAGCAGCAATGCCTCGCGCCGGCCTCGTTCTCATGAGTGAAGCTATTGTACCACAGCGTACGCACAGGGTCCATGACCGCGAAGCTGAAGCCAAAGTACTATCTAAGGCCAATTGCCTTCGCAGCAGCATAGCGGGTAAAGCACCGCAGCGTGCTCCGCTCACCAGTTCGTCAAGCGCTAAGCCCGCGCTTTATGGCGAAGCTGGAACCAAAGCACTATTCAGTACTAATCCCTTCTGCAGGGATAAAAGAAACAGGACATCGACTTATGTGCGACCCAAAGAGCCTTTGCGCTCGATTGCAGAGACCCAACCGGGTCCGATCTGAGGGAATTGTTGACGGATAAACAAACCTCTCCCCCCTGTTGTCGACAAGTGGGATGTCAGCTGCTGACACTCCACTCGGTCCATTGCCGGCTGGGACCAATCCCCGCCACGCCTCCAAGACGACGGTCAGTTTTTGATCGACTATCGGTACAAGCCCCGATGAAGCATCGCAGAAGGAGTATCTTGCGAGATCTCCCCTCCGCATCCGTCAACATGACTGGGAGAGGGCGAGAGCTGCGCAGGGGAAGACAAACATCTGATGACACCCCTACAGCTCCCCAGATCCAGATTACAGCCCAGGCTTAGGCGAAGTCTTGGTGCATGAAGAAGGTGTTTTCCGAAACACCAGATCCAGGGTGGCGATACCCTACACTTATGAACAGCCTTCTTCCTCGACGGCCCTAGCCTCATCACAGCCCAGGATCACTCCAATCATCGGACGAAGAAGATGAAGATAGTGGGTATGCCTCTTCGGCGACAGTTAGCTCGGTGCGAACAAATAGAGCATCAGTCAATATGGCTGATAACGTCAACGACGATCTTCATCGGCGCCTGGAAGCTTAGGAGCAAACTTTCAAGACTCAGCAAGAGGCTCTGGACAATATTCAACAGATGCTCGCACAACTCCTCAGTGACCGGAACAACAATGATGCCGGAAGCAATCACGACGAGGAGGAACACTTCAGCAATGAGCAGCCAAAGATGGAGAAATCCAAGGAGGGTTCTTCCTTAGACGCCAAAGTCCTTAAGGGCCTCCAGGCTCAAATTGCATCCCTAGCTCAGAGGATGATTAAAGAAGGTAGGGGCAGTCCGTCCTTATCTGCTGGAGTGGGATTCGGTGCCATATCCACCGAAGTTCAAACCACCAACATTGCATACCTATGACGGAAAGAGCTCACCAAATCAGCACATCTACTATTTCCGGTCTTAGACTGGTAATGTTATAAGCAATGACGCCATCATGGCTAGGCTTTTCATTGGCACCTTAAAGGGGGCATTTGACTGGTTTCGCAGTCTTCCCCCGGATTCTATCAATCTCTTGGATCGACCTAGAAACTCGTTCCTCTCTCGTTTCTATGAGGATGATACCGAAGTAACCATGGATAAGCTCCTCTCCACTGTGCAGAGGAAGGGCGAATCTGTCCGTGACTACATTGAACGGTTCAGAAACTTATCCTTGATGTGCCCAGCAGGGATGCCATTACCCATGCTCTGGCAGACATGCAGACATAACTTCCTAGACCAAGTAGAAGTTCGCATGGGGGCTGTCAAAACCCACACTTGGAAAGAATTGGTCGAACAAGCTGAGATAGCTGAGAAGTCGGCTAAAAGTTCGAACCATCCGCCCCTAGAGGCAAGTGGGGGATGAACAGCAAGGGCGTAGCGACCTACCGCAGTCTTCTCAAGCTAAAGGCAAAGAGACTATGTCTGTGGAGTTATCCGAGATGTGCAGTCGAAGGCCAAGAAGAGTGGCTTCAACAATCAAGAGCCTAAATTCCCTCCAAAGCAGTATTCGTTCAAAGACGATCAGGTGGTCACGATATTCCATCTGCTCCACAAAGGGAACAAAATGAAGCTGCCAGATGCTCGGCGTCCCAATGAGATAGGGCGCACAAACGACCCTAAATATTGTCTCTACCACAGGATGATCCACCATCCTACTGACAAGTGTTATGTCCTCAAGGACAGGATACAAGCCCTGGTCGATGCCGGAGTTCTGACGTTGAAGACGGAGCAAAAGAAGGTTATTGCCAATATGGTGACCCTCGAGTTTGGCAAAGCTCCAAAGATCACAGTTCCTGACGGGACTTATTCCATCCCTGCACCACGGTTGGAAGTCAAGCATCTTCCAGCTACAGCTCAAAACAATAAGGGCCTTGTCCCCTTAACGTTGGAGACAGGAGAAGTCATGTGGATACATCCAGACCTCGTCCAAGACGTACAGCGGGATCCAAAGCAGCCCAACTCAAAGGCAAGTCTTGCAATGTCATCTCCATCTTGCCAGACGACGACAATCTTACATCAGCCTCCCTCAGTGATTCCAAAGGAGAAAGGCATGCTTGCGCAGCGCAAGCCGATGCGCCTCAACAGACGGGCACCCGATCCGGAAAATCATACTTGAGGCAGTATGAAAAGCCTACTGACGAGACACGACAGCAAACGACGTCAGTACAAGCACCAGCATTCACTCCAATCCCAACCAAGGGAAAAGAGAGGCCTAAGGAGGTACGATTCGACCACGTGTTGAAGAAACCACCAGGCAAGGGTTTGATACGCCCTTTCGGTTTTGACATATTGGCTCAGCTGGCCAATATCCCAGCTCGTATCACTATACACGAGCTCCTTCGCCTCTCGAAAGAAACAAGAGAAGCACTCAGGGATGCGCTAGCCATTCAGAATCCTTTCTGACATGCATGCCTGAAATCCTAACGACAACGTTCAGTTTCCTTGCTTGGAATGTCATCATGCACAATCAAAGGTGCCCGCTATTACATTCACGGCGGAAGATATGCTTCTCAAAGACACAAGCACGATCGACCTCTGTACTACACCGGATATATCGGTTCAACGTGCATCGAGAGAATAAAAGTCGATCCGGGGTCTGCACTCAGCATTATCCCCAAAAGGCTTCTCTACTTCCTCGGCATACCATTGTACAGGTTGTCCGCGACCACTACTATAATATACGGTTTTAACGCTGGAAGCAGTCATCCACTGGAGAAAATTCGACTCCGTTGCAGAATCGGGAGCTTGAAGTCAGAAGTGACATGCTATGTCATTGATTCTGACACATCATATAATCTGCTGTTGGAAAGGCCATGGATCCATGCTAACTGGATCGTTCCCTCTACTCTGCACCAATGCTTCAAATATGTTGAAGATGATGCGACAGTACGAACTGTCTTTGCTGAGAAGCAACCATTCAAAGGGGTAGAAAATTACTTCACTGACGCTCTCCTATATCAAGAGACCAGTGGAGTACTCAAAGAACCGTTGTCGGACGATGATGAAAGTGGCAACGAGGCGGATTCAGAATCCGAAACAGGCATGCCAGCCATTCTGATTGGTGAACCAATATAGCATGTCTCAATAATCCCCTATGTAATACTCCTTCAGAGGATGAAGGTGAATGGGTAATTAATGATAATATTTCTTTTGATTATCCCGCGAGTGTTGGGCTATTGAATCCATTACGGATAGCTCTCTGCAAGAACCGTTGCATCCAGTACGCCCATGGAATCCGCAGAAGGAGCCGTCTTGGTGATCCTGCCGTCCAAACAAGGTCAGTCGCCGATAATCTTCGGTAGAACCCAGCCACGGGGACCCACAACTGCAGATTCGAGCTCAGACTCAGACGCCCCACAGTTCTTTCATTACGCGCGGCCAGCGCGCCATATTTGAAGAAAATGGGGCGACTTGAACCATGGAACAGGCCTAAATTTTGAAAAAGGAAGGCGCAGTTTGATGCGGAACTTTGTGCCTAAAGGGAAGCCTGCAAATTACTATGATAGTACACGCAGGGGTTGGGGTATATTACACCCACATCGTCAGCAACCATTCAAGTCAAGACGATGAACCAATTCCATTACATTCAGCCTCATCCTCTGAGTGGGATTCAGATGTCAGTATAGGAGGGATGTTCGAAAACCTCACTGCTAATATGACCTCAGCAGTCAATTGGAGCCCGCAGAAGCCACTGACGAGGAACCATGGGCCCAGCAATTAGACCTTCAATGGGAAAAGAGATTCGAACTGCGCGAGCCACCTACTGAAGACAAGGTGATGCAGATCAACTTGGGTAGTCAAGACTACTTTAAGCCCATCTTTATAAGTGAAAGCCTATCACTTACAAAAAGGGAAGAATTGATAATACTCGTAAGAGAGTATATAGACGTCTTCGCGTGGAGCTACGAAGATATGCCCGGACTTGATCCACAGGTTGCTATGCACCGTCTAAACATCAAGCCTGACGTCAAGCCAGTCAAGCAGCAACAACGTCGATTTTCGCCTAAACATCATGGAAGCTATTGAAGCCGAGTTCACAAGCTCATTGCATGTGGCTTCATCCGGAGGAACAACATCCAGATTGGGTAGCTAACATCGTCCCCGTCCTCAAGAAGAACGGGAAAATACGGATCTGCATCGACTACCGTGATCTCAATACGGCCTGTCCTAAGGATGAATTTCCGCTGCCCATCACCGACGTCATGATCGACAACACATGTGGGTTCGAAAGGATGTCTTTCATGGACGGCTTTGCAGGATACAACCAGATTAAGATGTATCCTGACGACGAAAGCATACTTCGTTCCGAACACCATTGGGGTATACTGCTACACTGTAATGCCCTTCGGACTGAAGAACCCGGAGCAACCTATCCGCGGGCAATGAGTACAATCTTCCGCGATCATCTCCGAAAAACGGTGGAGTGCTATGTCGACGACATTGCCGTCAAAAGCCGCAACAAGAATGAACATCTTCGCGACCTCAGAACGATGTTCGACATAATGCGGGCGCATCAACTGAAAATGAACCCGACAAAATCCTTCTTGGGAGTATCGAGTGGCAATTTCCTTGGGTTTATCGTCACATCAAAAGGAATTCATCTCGACCCAGACAAAGTCAAAGCCATTCAGAGCATGCATCCACCGAGGAATCTCAAAGAGTTTAGAGGCCTGCAAGGCAGGCTGGCTTATATTAGGAGATTCATCGCAAATCTCTCACGCCGCTGTCAACCGTTCACCCGACTCATGAAAAAGGGTGCTTCCTTCGTATGGGAACAAGCTTGCCAAGAAGCCTATGAAGACATCAAGAGGTACCTCACAAACCTCCAGTCTTAGTGGCCCCTACATCAGGAAACCGTTCTTGCTTTATGTAAAAGCTCTGGACTACTCCTCGGTGCCCTCCTCGCTCAAAAGGACGACAATGGCCACGAGCAGGCCAGTTATTATCTGAGCAGAACTTTCATAGGAGCGGAATCTCGATACAACCCTATCGAGAAAGTGTTTAGCTCTCGTCTTCGCTGTTCAGAAGACACGACATTATTTGGTCGGCCAGACCATACATGTCATCTCCAGGGTAAACCCATTGCGTCTTCTTATGACAAAGCCAGGATCATTGAATTCAAGATTGGCTAAGTGGGCACTTTTTTTGTCTCAATACGACATGATCTTCACGCCTCAGAAGGCGGTTAAAGGCCAGGCTCTTGCAGAGTTCTTGGCTGCTCATCAAGTTCCGGACACTCAAAGCTTCACGAAGACATCCCTGATGAGGTCTTCGAGTCTAATGCAACCTCAGAAGAGGAAGTATGGCAGATGTTCTTTGATGGAGCATCGCGAATGGGCCCTAAAGGCAAGATTATTGCCGGAGTGGGGGTTGTGTTTATCTCCCCACAGAATCATGTCCTGCCCAGAGCATTTTCTCTGACAGAATCGTGCTCCAACAATGTAGCAGAATATAATGCTCTGCTCATTGGTCTTCAGCTCGCTCATGGAATGGGGGTGCGCTACCTTGAAGCCTATGGCGATTCAAAACTAATCATCAATCAGGTTAAAGGCGAGTATGAAGTCCGCCATGAGGACTTGGTGCCTTATTATACAGCCATCGAATTGGCTAACCTATTTGAAGGTTTCTACATCGGGCATGTGTCCCGATCTCAAATACCAGGCGGACGCTCTCGCTGCGTTAGCGACGACGCTAGCCTTGCCAGCCGACACCGAGTATCACCTCACAGTCGCAACTCGACATCTTGTATGCTCCAAGCACATACTAAGAACTCGAGAAGTCTATAATGTCTCCACGGATCTTGAACCAAGAGACTGGCGCTTTCCTCTCATCGACTATGCTTTGCACGGTCTGCTTCCAGACGATCCAAGGAAGCGGCGTCCATCAGACGAAGGTCTCTCCGGTTCTATTACGATCCGACTTTGAAGACACTTTACCCGTCGCTCATATGACGGTGTTCTCCTCCGTTGCCTTTCCAATTCAGAGGCACAGGAAGCGCTCCAAGAAGCGCATGACGGCATTTGCGGAGCTCATCAGCCAGGTCCAAAGCTCAAAGACAGGTTGCACAGACTTGGATACTATTGGCCAACTATGATAGCCGATGCCATCCAATACGCACGAAGGTGTAAAGCATGCCAGATTCATGCGGATTTCATACACCAGCCTTCGGAGCTGCTCCACCTAACTGTTGCTTCATGGCCATTTGAAGCATGGGGAATCGACGTCGTAGGGCCAATCAGCCCCTCTTCGACAAGAGGTTACCGGTTCATCCTGACAATAACCGATTACTTCTCAAAGTGGGCAGAAGCTATACCACTGCTTGAAGTCAAAACCCCTAATGTGGGTAATTTCATCAAGCACCATGTCATTCATCGATTTGGTGTCCCTAGGCGGATCATCCATGACAATGGTCCCCAATTCATAAGTCAGGTATTCTATCGATTCTGCGATAAATTCCGAATTCAGAATGTGGCTTCAACTGCCTATAATCCCGCAGCTAACGGCTTAGCGGAAGCATTCAACAAAACGATCATCAAGCTACTCAAGAAATTCGTCTCCTCGAACAAGCGAGATTGGGACGAAAAGCTTGGTGAATATCTTTGGGTCTACCGAACCACGGTTCGGACACCGACAGGCAATACGCCTTTTTCCCTGGTATATGGGTGCGAAGCAGTCATCCCGTTGAAAATTCAGATGCCGTCATTGCGAGTCGCTCTGACCACTAAGATCACATTAGAGGACAATGATCGATTGCGTCTTCAAGAGCTCGAAGCCTTAGATGAGAAGCGGCTACAAGCTCAGCAGCATATCGAGCTATATCAAGCTCGAATCTCAAAAGCCTTCAATAAGAAGGTCAAACAGAGAGTCTTCCAGAAAGGAGACCGGGTCTTAGCCGTCAGACGACCGATGATTATGACGCACAAGACCAAAGGCAAATTTCAGCCTAAATGGGAAGGACCGTTTGTGATAGAAACAGTCTATTCAAACGGAGCATACCGCCTCACGACTGCAGAGGGCGACCTACTCATGATGCCGATCAATGACAAGTTCTTAAAGAAGTATTATCCTTAATCAAGGATCCTTCTCATGGTCAAGTTAACACTACACCTCTGATCAAGACCTTCGTGTGCAAAGTACACACAAAGAGAGCCTTTCTCTTCCTCCAAGTGAGATCATACAGCCATAAACCAACAGGAACCTGGCCGTGCACCGGTTATCCTAAAGGAGAATCAGGGTTATGCAGACATTAACCCGATAATCCAATATCCTTTAACGATTAAGGATAGAGGAAAATGTTGGCCTTTAAGCCCAACATAAGTCCTCGACAACTCATCATGCTGAGGGGAATAGCATAGCTAGCCCAATTCAAACGGTAGTTGGTAAAGGCATATCAAACCCGTTGACAGCTGGGAATTTGCTAAAAATCCTAAGGGACCAGTTCTCGCTTGATTCCCTCGTTTCTCCCCGTGAGAGCGAGACCTCCAAAGTCACTTACCAATTCTCATCCATAGAATGGTAAGACCACATACACATTTCGCTGTTACGTTAACACTAAACCTATGACAGCAATCCCCTCGTTTCTCCCCGCGAGGACGAGACCTCCAAAATTACTTACCAATTCTCATCCATAGAATGGTAAGACCACAAATACCTTTAGCTGTTACGTTAACATTAAACCTATGACAGTGATTCCCTCGTTTCTCCCTGTGAAGACGAGACTTTCTCCTAAATTCCACTACAATTTTGAACTTGTTGACATTTATAAAAGACAGGTCTCGATACTCGTTGACATTTACAAAAGACGAGTATCACCAATTTTTGAAGCTTGGTGGCGCCTCATCCGGTTATGTCATTGCGACCTCTGAACCAGCAGACAGCTAAGTCTCAATTCCGAGCCCTGTTGACATTTACAAAAGACAGGTCTCGATACTCGTTGACATTTACAAAAGACGAGTATCACCAATTTTTGAAGCTTGGTGGCGTCTCATCCGGTTATGTCATTGCGACCTCTGAACCAGCAGACAGCTAAGTCTCAATTCCGAGCCCTGTTGACATTTACAAAAGACAGGTCTCGATACTCGTTGACATTTACAAAAGACGAGTATCACCAATTTTTGAAGCTTGGTGGCGTCTCATCCGGTTATGTCATTGCGACCTCTGAACCAGCAGACAGCTAAGTCTCAATTCCGAGCCCTGTTGACATTTACAAAAGACAGGTCTCGATACTCGTTGACATTTACAAAAGATGAGTATCACCAATTTCTGAAGCTTGGTGGCGTCTCATCCGGTTATGTCATTGCGACCTCTGAACCAGCAGACAGCTAAGTCTCAATTCCGAGCCCTATTGACATTTACAAAAGACAGGTCTCATCTTACGATCCGACGAGGACCGATTTCGGGCTTGGTGACGTCTCAACCAGTTATGTCATCGCGACCTCTGAACTGACAGATAGCCAAGTCTCATTATCCAACCCAACAAGAACTATGTTCTCAAGAAATTGCACTACAATTCGGAATCGCAATTCAAAAAGAAGAACAAGATTGAAGATTCGACAAAAGAAGAAAGAATTTTCATTCATTTCAAGAGGATAAAGTACATGGAGCTACAAGCGCACACTGTACGATCTGAGCCGCTCTCCGAGGGTGTTTAGCCTCGTCTTCCTGTCATCAGCAGCCTGGGCAAGCGCTTGTGACTGTAGGATCGTTGAGATAAGGACTAATTGCGGAATTATCTCTTGTAGGCAACTATAGATCTGAAATAACTCAAGTCAACACAAATCTAAAACTAGAAGGATTAGCGTTAAGTAAATAAACAAAATCAATAACTTGCATGTAAAGGAAAACAAATCTCAGAAATTGACAAACGCAAACAAAGAGATTTATCCTGGTTCGGTCCTTGTGACCTACATCCAGTCCCCAAGCAGCCCGTTTGAGATTTTCCTTTAACCTTGATCTTGCCACCCAAATCAATACAACATGTACACCACTTGTCGAATCCCCTTCGCCAAATGTGTACACCTTCTCTTCCGCCAAGAGAACACCTTTACCTTTGTACAACTGCCTCTACAACCAAGAAGCCTCCCGTGTATAATGGTTACCTTGTACAACTTGCCTCTTCAACCAAGAAGCCTCCCGTGTACAATGAACACTTTGAGAATTACAACTCTTTTCCTATAGCCTTGATACTGAATGTGTATGTGGACAAGGTACAGTATAGGAAACAAAAACTTCAGAAGACTTCACAATAGGAATTGGCTTTTGGTGAAGACTGAAGTTAGAAATCAGTTTTCAGATTTTCAGATTTTAGCTTTTTGGAAAACTGAGAAAAAACTCTTAGTAATTCTTGACTTTGGCCTTTGCAATAACTTCCCTATTTATAGTTGAAGACTAGGGTTAGTTAGGGAGTTAATAGGTGCAATTTGAATCAAAGGAACGTTGAAAACAGTTGCACAAAAGACCAGATAATGAAAACTGTCCAACAGTCAGAACTGCCTATTAGTCGACTTGCCCATGGAGTTAGTCGACTAACCTAGGCAAAATTCCTTCTATTAGTCGACTATGTTTAGCTATTAGTCGACTAGGTCAGTGGCCGTTGGAAGAACAGTTTCAGAATAACTACTTCAAGTCGACTGCAACTACTAACTAGTCGACTTGACCAGTTATAGTCGACTTAGGAACAAGGGTTAGTCGACTACATAATGCTATTAGTCGACTATAAAACACTGTCAGTCGATTAATGTAGAAACAGAGAGTTGTTCTGTTTTAGGACACAAAACTTAGTCGACTTAGGCTATGGGATAGTCGACTACACATGGGATTAGTCGACTTGCAGGAACAATAAGTCGACTAATGGATCTATGAAAAGTATGTTTGTGTCAAGGCTTTTACATGCTACTTCAACTTTACAAACCACACTCTATCAACTCTCCTTGGCACATCTTGATCATGTCGAACTCTTGATTCGTCATGTGTAAGAGCTCCAAATGAATTTGATCTTCACAAACGTCTTCATCGAAATTGGTTCCAACATTCTCCCCCTTTTTGATGACGACGCTTTGTGTGCACAAGTCCCCCCTGCAGAAAATATGTTATCTTTTTCTCCCCCTGCAGAAATGGGTTATAACAGATAGAGAAATATTTTGTTCTCCCCCTGCAACAAATATATTAGTATAAATATATATATCAACTTTTATATGGTACCTGCAAAATAGACGTTAGATGGTACCAAACATAAAAGATCATATCTAACCTTAGGACTCCAAATCCATTTAGAATTTGGTTTCCACCTGTTAATATACACATAGTTGCAAGAATCACAAATATCAAGAATATATGATGCAATATATGTATTTTTATCATGAAAATTTAAATTTTTAGGAATCCATATAAACTTACTTTTCTTAGACTTTCTTTTTACAAAAAGAACTATATGGATTACTATAACATGAAGATTTTGTAATAAATCTAATATCATGATTATCATGTGACAAATTCTGAAAAGATAATAGATCATTTAATTTTTCTTTTCCTTTATTAAACTTAGTCACATTTTTCATAAGATCTTCATATTTCTTTTTGAAAACTAACATGTCTTTATCTAATATAGAAATTCTATCATTCAAAGACTTAGTTTCCATTTTCAGAAAAATGTTTTCTTTTATAAACTTCTCATTTTCAGTTTTCAAGAATGATATGACATTTTCAGTTTCATCTTTTATAGAAGAACATTGTAATGCATAAACAGAATTTTCCTGTAAAAGTTTCTCATTTTCTTTTAACAAAAATCTGTTTTTTAGTTTTTTATTTTTCAGATTCATAAATAACTCATTAAATGCATCAGAGAGTTCAGAAAACGATACCTCTTCATCTTCTATGGTCATGTAACATAAGTTAACATGTTCAGTAGATTCTTCTTCATCAGAAGATGAGGAATTACTATATTCTGAAGATGCTTCGTAGTTCTTCTTCTTTCTGAACTTCTTACTCTTGTACTTATCTTTCTTCTTGAGCAAAGGGCAATCCATCTTCATATGTCCTGGTTTATCACAATTAAAACACTTGAATTTACCTTGCTTAAGAAATTTCCTGAACTTCTTTGAGAGCATTGCCATCTCCTCTTCGTCATCATTGTCCGTATCGGAAGATGCATGGAAGGCAAGTTCTTTCTTCTTTGAGCTGTGTTGTCTCTCTTGGTCCTTCTTTCTTTCTTCTAACCGCACTTCATATGTCATTAGATTACCGATTAGGTTTTCTAATGTCATAGTTGAGAGATCATTCGCCTCTTCAATGGCGGTTGTCTTCTTCTCCCATTCTGGTGTGAGTGCACGAAGGATCTTTCGAACTCTTTCAACTTGGGTGTAGTCCTTTCCAAGGGATGCAAGAGTATTGGTGATGTCGGTGAATCTTGTAACCATTTCGGATATGGTTTCATTCTCCTCCATTTAAATAACTCAAACCTGTGGACAAGAACAGATATTTTAGATTCCTTAACTTTATTAGTGCCTTCGTGTGTTTACCTGAAGAGTATGCCATATTTGATGTGCAGAAGTTGCTGTTGAAACACGGTTGAACTCTTCTTTGGTAAGAGCACAGAACAAGGCATTCATTGCTTTTTGCGTCAAGGTTCGCGTTCTTCTTTTGATCTTCACTCCAAGCGTTGTAGTTGGTTGTGGGCTTGGTGTATGATGCTTCTACGATGTTCCAAAGGTCGTAGTTGAGTGACTGCAAGTATATCTTCATTCTACACTTCCAATAGTTGTAGTTGGTTCCGTCAAATAGCGGTGGACGTTGTGTAGAATGACCTTCTTTGTATTGGGATGATGAAAACTCCGTTGCCATCTTTGTTGTTGACTTGTATCCGCCCTGATATCAAATGTAGGATCAGAGCGTGTACTCCGGTTGATGAAGTAGGAATGTAGATGCCGGTTGATGACCCTCGCTCTGATACCAAATGTTGGATCAGAGCGTATACGCCGGTTCAGGGTATGAAATGTGAGGCCGGCTCTGATACCAAATGTAGGAATTGGTATGGTTGTTACCTGTTGATGAACTTGGCTCTCCCCTGCTCTGATACCAAATGTAGGATCGTTGAGATAAGGACTAATTGCGGAATTATCTCTTGTAGGCAACTATAGATCTGAAATAACTCAAGTCAACACAAATCTAAAACTAGAAGGATTAGCGTTAAGTAAATAAACAAAATCAATAACTTGCATATAAAGGAAAACAAATCTCAGAAATTGACAAACGCAAACAAAGAGATTTATCCTGGTTCGGTCCTTGTGACCTACATCCAGTCCCCAAGCCACCCGCTTGAGATTTTCCTTTAACCTTGATCTTGCCACCCAAAATCAATACAACATGTACACCACTTGTCGAATCCCCTTCGCCAAATGTGTACACCTTCTCTTCTACCAAGAGAACACCTTTTACCTTTGTACAACTGCCTCTACAACCAAGAAGCCTCCCGTGTACAATGGTCACCTTGTACAACTTGCCTCTTCAACCAAGAAGCCTCCCGTGTATAATGAACACTTTGAGAATACAACTCTTTTCCTATAGCATTGATACTGAATGTGTATGTGGACAAGGTACAATATAGGAAACAAAAACTTCAGAAGACTTCACAATAGGAATTGGCTTTTGGTGAAGACTGAAGTTAGAAATCAGTTTTCAGATTTTCAGATTTTGGCTTTTGGAAAACTGAGAAAAACTCTTGGTAATTTCTTGACTTTGGCCTTTGCAATAACTTCCCTATTTATAGCTGAAGACTAGGGTTAGTTAGGGAGTTAATAGGTGCAATTTGAATCAAAGGAACGTTGAAAACAGTTGCACAAAAGACCAGATAATGAAAACTGTCCAACAGTCAGAACTGCCTATTAGTCGACTTGCCCATGGAGTTAGTCGACTAACCTAGGCAAAATTCCTTCTATTAGTCGACTATGTTTAGCTATTAGTCGACTAGGTCAGTGGCCGTTGGAAGAACAGTTTCAGAATAACTACTTCAAGTCGACTGCAACTACTAACTAGTCGACTTGACCAGTTATTAGTCGACTTAGGAACAAGGGTTAGTCGACTACATAATGCTATTAGTCGACTATAAAACACTGTCAGTCGACTAATGCAGAAACAGAGAGTTGGTCTATTTCAGGACACAAAACTTAGTCGACTTAGGCTATGGGATAGTCGACTACACATGGGATTAGTCGACTTGCAAGAACAATAAGTCGACTAATGGATCTATGAAAAGTATGTTTGTGTCAAGGCTTTTACATGCTACTTCAACTTTACAAACCACACTCTATCAACTCTCTTTAGCACATCTTGATCATGTCGAACTCTTGATTCGTCATGTGTAAGAGCTCCAAATAAATTTGATCTTCACAAACGTCTTCATCGAAATAGGTTCCAACAGTGACCTCAGCTCAGCCTCATTGAAATCTTCCGCCTGAGCAGACGAGCTTTGGCCTCCGCCAAAGTAGCCCTCTGTGACAACCCCTGCCGCGCAAGCTCCTCACTCTGAGCTTTGAGCTCTTCAAGCCGCGCAGTTTCCTCAAGACGCACCGGTATGGCCTTGGATAAGAGGAGATTTGCTTTCCTGATCATTTTCTCAGCCTTCGCAATCTTATCCTCAGCGCTGAGAAGAGCCCTAGTGGAGACGTCAATTGCACTTCCAACCTCCGCTTGCCTTGTTTCCAAGGATTTCAAGTCAGAAGAGATAGCCTTAGCAGCCTCTTGAGCGGCAAGCCGGGTCTCGTGCTTTTGAGCAATGAGAAGCGCGAGCCGGTCATCAACTAAAGACTCCGGGTCCAAACGGTGGAGGCGGCGCCATTCCTCCGCATCCTTCTCAAATTCATCCACCAGGAGCTCCAAGGCAGTGGTCTGGTGATACCCCTCAAAGTCCCGAATACTCTCAATATCACGGGAGAGGACCCCCTTTAACCTTGAGAATGGCATAGTTGAGCCCTTCAGAACCAGGTCGATAGTCCGCCCTAAGCCTTTATAAAAGTTATCGACCAGGTCACCGATGTAATCGTTCTCGACCTCAGCCACTTCCGGTAAAGAGGCAACCTCGGAATAGTCCACCAGCCTGGTCGACGCCGTCGCAGAAGAAGCAGCGGGAGCACTGACAGCAGCCGGATAAGCCGAGGGCGATCTCGGCGGAGTCCTCATCGAGACCAGAACGCCAGCCACCGCGGAAGAAGGACTAGCAACCACCTCCTGAGCAGCAGGCTCAACCACCAGGGTTGGAGAAGTAGGGCTTGTGATCATCCTCAGCTCCGTACTTGGCGAAATTGTCGGCACCCCACTCGTTGATACAGTTGGGAGTTGAGGACACCTCCGGGACTGCTGCCTCCGCAACTTCTGGCCTTTCGGCTGATTTGGGCCGATAAGAAGGCAGGTCGCCATGCAGCGCGTCCAACATAGCAGCATCCGCCGCGGTCGAAGCGCTCATGTCACCCCTTGGCCCTTCGGGGGGATCTTCCGGCTCTCTTAAAGCTGATGCACCTTGAGGTCGAACACCTGTAACAAGACTACGGTTAGTCGGGACACTACATGCAAAAGAAGCCAAGAGGTTAGGACAATACCAAAGGATGATGTTGCCTCGAACATCTCGTCAGCCGCATCAGTCTCCAGGGGCTCCATCGGAAAATTTTTGCCAGAATCAGCACGAACAGCCAGCTCGCTTTCGCTTGCCGAGTATCCTGTGGACCACCCAATAGAGCTCGATGCCTCAGAACTTCTTTAGAAGCCCCAGCGCCCGAGGGACCAATGTCGGCTGCATCACCTCCGGACTCCTCCGCGTGAGTAAAGGAACCAACAGCAGTCCATAAGCGAATAGGGGATCATAATGTTCCCCTTGCTCCCCAACCGCCTCAACTCCAGCAACAAGAAGCAAATAATAAGTTATTTGGGATACACCAAGGCGTATTATATGGATGGGGTTAACCTTACCCAGACCTGGAGCGAATTCACCACTAGTCGGTTCAGCAACCGATGGTTCAGTTGCTAATGGGGCAGCAGGAGGAATCACTGTAGAGGGATAACCCTCTACGACAATCGTAGGAGCTTGGCGGCGGGGCTTCTTCGCCAATGATTTCCTACGAGAGCTACCTGCCCGCTTTCTCTTGAAGTGGACGTCAGAATCCTCTTCTTCCACTTCTCCCGCACGTCGTGGGGAAGATGTCCCCACCACACCAGAGCCAGCCGCATGAGTATCAGCTCCCATCCCCGCCTCGAAGCGAGGACTCCCTGCATCAGAAGCCTCGCTATCATCTATAGTGATGAACTCTTCCAAGCCAGGGACACGAACCCGTTTGCCTTCCTTTCTCTCAGAAGCCTTTCGCTTCAGTCGATGAGAGATTAACTTCACACCTGAGCGGTTGGCATTGAATTCAGGAGGTATGGAGTTGGAAGCCGCATACCACTGGCAAAAGCACAGGGTCGTCAGAAGGTTGGGATCCTTCAATGGCGTGCGCAGCCACGCCCCAGTGCCGCCCGCAGTAAAGAATCGCCAGGCACGGGCCCCATCGATGAGACTCTCCATGAAGGCTAAATCGAGATTGGGGTTGCCCACATACAGCTGGTCGTACCCAAATTGTCGAGCAAACCGGCTTGGGATGTAAGGTTCTAAATAGCAGACATCCCCGCTTCTATACAATAAATGTGAGGGCTGGATGCTGACCAGCCACTCAAAACCCCCGACTCATGGGAGACCGTCCTGACTCCGCATCTCGGAATTCCTCGTCGTATCCTGCGCCCCGAATGCGAGGAAAACAGCGAAATAGGTTGTAAGCGTCATGACGACGCACTAACTTGCGGGCCTCGGCCACGTAGGTCTTCAGCCAGGAACATTCTTCGAATCGGCGGAGAAGAGCCATTCGAACACCTTGCGGAGGGTCCTCTCCAGCTTCAATCAAAGAAGGGCAGTGCAAGGCAAACCACGCCATTAAATAAGTGTATGGCAGACCCACCCTAGGATTGGGTCCATCACAAGGCAGGATGGCTCCCTTTCCATGCTTCGTCGTCGGCGGCCTGCAAAAAGCCTCCGTTAATGCACGGAGGCCTCTTTGAATGCAGCACACCATGGCCGGGAGAAGACCAGACGGCGACCATGGACCAAACGAACGGCGGGCAGCAAAACAATCGGATGAACGATGTCACCCTAAGAAGATGGCACTACGCATTTCTTCAGCCAGACAGTTAAGTAACCGGCCAGCAGTGCCTCCCGAGAAGCGCTGACTCAGCCACTAAGGCTTAATCTCGCCAATGAGTCAAAGTGCGGACTTCGCACAAGTTCATCAAGAACTTCGCCAAAAAGATTGCCTTAGCCCACTAAAGGCACAGTTCGCCGATATGCCAGCATCGTGCGAAGCTCATTCAAAAAGGACCCTGTCCTTAACTCTGCACAAAGTTTAGCCCCGCTATAGCCAAATTCTCAATGAAGGCAGGCAAAAATCAGATGCAGAGAATGAACTTTCATTGATTTAAGAGGAAAGGTACATTGATACTACATCAAAGTTGTATTTTTATACAACAGATTCAGTTGCTCAACAGGATCATTTGCGCAAAAGGCATACAAGTGGTTTTATCTGCTTTCAAACCACACCAACTGGACACGAAAGGCCTTCCTCCTGCACAAGGCCATAACCAGTTGTGCCACGAGGACAGGGCCATAATTTTCCACATAATGACAGATTTTGCCACCAGGAAGCTGGATCACCTTTGATGAAAATTGGCAATGAACTTATCACCGCCAACATGATAGATCACCTATAATGGGAATTGGCAGTGATGTCAGTGATCTAACAGGTGTGACATCCGCTTTCCCGAAGCGGATCATCTCCAACGAAGCGGCCACCAGCCTCACCTCAGAACGAATCATCTCGGATAAAAGGCTGCCAACAGCCTCTGGGACACACATCAGCTGCCCCAAGTTGTTCCTCTTACTTAAAAGTAAAGCTTCAACCAGAGAAGCATAAGGCAACTTTTCGGTCTCTTTCATCAAGACACAAGATCGGTGAACATAGCTCACTGCAATGCAAAATTGGAGCAAGTTAGCAGTTAAACACAAAAGATACTGCAAAAGCGCTAAAGCCGAATTCTTTGGGGCGAAGCAATCCGATTTAGATTGGAGCAGAGGATAAGCCTCGCTCGCACAGCAGTGATGGGCTAGCTCAGCAAACGTCAAGTCCTAGCCTCGCCTATATGGCTAAGCCAGACTGATCCTATGGGACACAGTCTTAGCCTCACCTATATGGCAAGACTGGCTCAACCTTGAAGATACCAGGTCCCAAGTCCTGCCTGCGCAGCGGACTTAACATGTAGTGATCTTTCTCTGACCAAGTCAAGATGATAGCTTCACTGGGAAGCTATGCCAAAATCCTTCTCTGTAGATCAGTTAAATAGAGAACAAGGGAAGCTAATCCCTGAAGCAACTGCTAAAAATGAATCAAGGGAGATGAATTTCTTAAAATCGGTGAAGTCGTTGAACGATCAAGACTTACCGGTCCTTGGCGGGTAATAACCAGAGTGGGCATTCCCACTAATTCAGAGATCTGAGTATCTCTTTCTAAACCAAGAGAAGAGAAGAGAGGCAAAGCACTTCTCTTCAGAGGACCCCAAGTGCCCTATTTATAGGCCCCATGGCCTGAGCGCTCCTGCCTCAAGCGTGAAAGCACGAGCGCATTTAAGGCATTTACTGCGCCTTGAGAACAGGGACGGTTTCCCTTGGAACCGTGCGAAGGGAGAAACGTCTCCCTCATAAAGGCACTTATTGCGCCTTGAAGAAAGGGAATATCTTCCCTTGGAAACGTGCAAATCGGAGAATATCTCCCTCGATCAGCACGAAGAAAGGAGTAATCCTCCTCGTAACTGGCCCACGGCAGTTGGCCTCGGGAAAGCGACAGATGTTCCAGAGCGAACTTATCTAGCTGCGAAGCTACCCAGACGCGAGTCTACATGATTCCTCGGCGAATCTACATCCCAAAGCAGGATTTAAAGCGAAGCTGAACTCAACCATCATGGCGACGTTCATACTCCACACACCACCGATCAAAGCAGTTCAAAGTGTTTCAAAGTCTGAGCCATTGCAGACTCTTGAAAACTTTGAAGGGGGTCTTGTTGACACTTAAAAAAGACAAGATTCTTATTGGTCCGAACAATGTCTAAACTTGTTGACATTTATAAAAGACAAGTGACAGACGAGCTGAAGACCAGTTTTTCCCCATCTCCGAGGGACAAGGAAGCAACTTGGACTCCACTGATCCAGCAAGCAGACAGTGAACCCGGATTGTTTCTAAACAGACCTCAGTAGGTCTAAGATGCTGGCACTTAGCATCGCATGAGCCCAAAGGGATAGCCTCGCTTGAGAGGCTAATATCACCCAACTTCGCCTTGAAGTCATCCAAAGCCTCGCCAAGAAGCCAACTCGCAAACTTCGCCACAGAGGACTTCCAGCTCCACTAAAGGGTTTCTTTCGGACTTCGCCAGAAACCGTCTCCAGCTCCGCTACGAGCTCAAAGCGGGCAGCGCCGCTATTGGTCTGCTATGGTCAACCTTTGACCAATCAAATCTCCGGATGAGACCGGATCCAATCAGATCAAATCCAATCAAGATCAAATCAGAGATCAAATTTGGCAGTTGATTGCCACAATCTCTTGACTCTTCTAAAACGAGTAAGAAGATCAGGGGAAATCCTCCAACGATATGGAAAGGATCAAAACAGATCGAGAAGGTCCACCGACCTGCCAATTCTAGCTTCGCAGAAGCTGATCCTAGCCTCGCAGCAAGGCTACTTTCTAGATTTAAACAGATTTGATTCAATCTGTTTTCATATCTTCAAGGGACGATTATACCCTTACTCTCCCTATAAATAGCCTACCAGGGGTACAAGGAGAGGGGGATCGATCGAAGAAAAAGAGGACTCCACAAGCAGAGGCTTCTTCACAAAGCACCATGCGCTCTCGAATTCAGAGACCTTTTAGAGAATTGCTTTCTCTAACCAGGGTATTGATACCCTAACATCGTCCTTCTTCTCAAGGAATCTCCGGAACCAGGCGAGAAGGAATTCCTTATTGAAGGCGATTTTGAGAAGCAGCAAGAGGGTTTTACCAACCTTCTATTCTCTGATTCCCCGAACCAGGCGAGAAGGGAATCTCATCGCTCGCATCGTCAAAGGGATAAAAAGGTCGCGCGCTGACCAGACTCCTATCGGCACACTTCTCCAGAATCTCTGAGGAGATCTACTTGTAATCTTTTTAAGAATACTTGTAATTTAGCTCCTCAAACTCTTTATCGTAAGTTTTTTCCCTTTGCAAACATAATAGAAAACATATACATTTATATATTTCTTATTCATCACCTTGCAACAATATTCACTGAATGATATCTCTTATTAGGTTGGTCTTTTGTTTTTATTGCATTTTGCTTTGGATTAGTGATGCATCACCCTGTAGAGATTGTAGGGATTAGGGATATATTAACGATGATAATGAAACGTAATTTGTGATTATATCCTAACCTAAAAAACTGAAAAATTGAACTGAACTAATTCGGTTCGGTTCGGTTCGATTTTAATTTTATTCGGTTCGGTGTTGCAAACAACAACAAAAATAGAACCGCACCGACCGATGTTCACCCTAATTGGCACTCCAACTCATGTTATTGCTCAAATTTGAAGAAGTTACAAATGAAATATGCATCATTATCATGATCTAATTTACAAATGTACTTGCTTAATCAACAATTACATGAACACTACATACTCGTTGGCTTTGATGTTCATGACGTGACTAGGTTTGCATGTCAGATTTTAAGTACACCTAAGTTATAGGGCGTGTTTGCAAAACGCCGCAAAACGCAAATTATAAAACTTCTTTTCCATTTTCCGTTATTTGTTTCGCTGAAAAACAAGTTGTAAAATGCAACTCTTCTTTTCTCACTTGCAGTTACTACAGTTAAATTTGTGGACATGTAAATCTCACTTTTACACTCATATTTTCCCACTTGCAGTTACTACAGTTAATTTTGTGGTCATGTAACTCTCACTTGTAGTACAGTTACAGTTCAAAACAGTTACTTGATAATCAATATATAATTTAATATTTAAATAATGTTCAATTTCTTATTTAATTATTTAATTATTTTATTTTTAATCTTTAATTTTTTTATTGTTTTTAATATTGTTTTAATATTTAATATTTACTATTTTAATTTAATATTTTATTTAATACATTAATATTTTATTAATACTTATTCCATTTTTATTATTTTATTTAGAGTTAATATTTTATTAATATAACAATATTATACTTTACTATATATTTAATTTTTTTTAAATAAAAAATTACTTTATTAATATCATAATTATTTTATTATTATATTAATTTTATTATGTTAATATTGTAATAATAATTCAGTATAATAATACTATAATGATAATTTATTATTAAATTATAATATTATTTTTACTTTGTTAATTTTATATTTCTATAATATTACAATAATATAATAAAATTTATATTAGAATAATTTTCAAGTATTTTTGATATTATAATATTATAACTATATTTTATTATTTGAAAGATTTTTTAATATTTATATTTTATTAATATTCTTAAAATTTTATTAATGTTCTTTAGATTTTCTTAAAATTTTATATTATTTATTTAGTTAATATTTTAGTAATATTTTATTATTTATACTAATATTTTATTAATATTATTGTTATAAATAAAATATCAAGATTATTAATTTTTTATCTCAAATTTATTAATACAATTTAATTGCAATAGCAGATTTAATTTAATAGTATTTATAATATTTAAATCATTGCTACAGTTAATTTGTGGTCAACTTTTTCACTTACACTTTTACATTACCAACCAAACACCGTAACCATTTACACTTTCACTTTATCAACTAAACACGGTAAAACACAATATACTTTCCATTTACACTTCACTTTATCAACCAAACACCGTAAAAACACAATATACTTTTTCATTTACACTTCACTTTATCAACAAACACCGTAAAACACAATATATTTTCTCTGCTACAGTTCACTTTTTTCATTCTCATTTACGACTACGACTTGCGACATTTTACAACGAAACAAATAGGCCCTAAGTTATCGAAAACTTTATTTTATTCTCTCTCAATGCACAGAAATTGTCTCAATTTACCTTTTTAGTTTCCCCCCCTCTATTAAATAACTTAACATCATGTAAACTTTTTATTTATTTTTTTCATTTTCTTGCCCTTGTTTACATCACGAAGGAGGGGGGGAAAAAACCTATATATAAGTTTTTTTGCTTTAGCTTCTCGAGTTCATTGGAAAGTCTTTACCTCACTTGTGAGTTGCACGCATGTGCATCCATATTCTATGATATAACATTAGGGAGTCGAGTTTTATTTTTTGCACCAATGTCATTAGCAGTGAACATTGGTTGTCAATTCAAGCCTTTCCTTTTTTCAGGTTCGATTTATCTATCATCAATTTTAAAAGTTTTATCAAACATGGCTTTTTAACTATATTGCTTCTTAGATTTTGCATCGGCTAAAATGAATTCTTAGATGAAAGCACCATATTAGTTTAGAAGTTTAAATCTAAGGACCACTGAGACTCTAAGTGGTTAAGAAGTTGATTGCGCAATAAGAGGCCTCAGGTTTAAGAATAAGTTATGATTTTTATTCAAACATAAAAAAAAAAAAGGTTTAAATCTAAGGATTTTATTCTATATTCCATGTACTTGTCACTAGAATCAGAAAGCCCCCGGTATTTATCTTTTCAACACTAAGACATGCAATAACCCGTTTTGAGGTAGGAGGGAATAACACTGTTAAATTTTAAACCAAAAAGATCCAATTGCCCTTTAAGTTTGATAGGGCAAATGATGGGGAAGTAATTAGTTTAAAATTTAACTCTCTTTCATTCCAATGGCCTGTTTTGAGATATGAGAGGATAACGCTTTTAATTTTTAAACCCAAAAGACCCAATTTCCTTTTAAGTTTGGGAGGGTGAATAAAGGGGAAAACAAATTAGGTCGGAACTTAAACTCTTTTTCACCATGTATTGTCCTTTTTTAGCTCTTTCTCTATGTTTGCGCCTCTCTCATTCTCTTCTTGTCTTCATTTTCAACAATTAAGTATCTTATTCCACAAACATCATATGAAATCAATATTGGTTTCATGAGTTATTGAAGCTAGAAGAGATTTTCGAATGACGGTATGTATCACAGTCCATACCTTTACTTAAATTTGTTAGAAAAAAACCCTAAATTCTTATGTTAATATTTGCAATTGGGCTCTTCTTTGACATGTGGCTAAATTCTAATGAAATTTTCTGCAATATAGTAGAGATAGAAATAATATTAAGGTGTCTTTTCAGACATGGCGTGACATATCATTGTAGAAACATTACATAAGTAACAAAATGAACAAGTAGTAGCGTAGAAGCAGCAACAATAATAGCAGTGTAGAAGTATCAACTAAAAAACATGGATGTTCGGTTTCTCTTCACAATTGTGTTACATGAGGTATTGTGGTACATGAGGCAACGCAAAGAACCATAACTTTGCTATTCATGTTGAGGCCAGCAAAGAAAAGAGTATTCTCGATCCAAATTTAGTTTTTACAATTTTGATGTTAAGTAGTTAACAAAAATTGTGAATGTGATAAGATTCTTAAAAATTAGGGGGTCTAAATGATGAAGAAATAAACGCAGGGAGGTTTTCTGACCTTAGTTACAAGTTCATGAGTGTTTTCTAAAATTAAGCCTAAACCTAATTTACATATAGTTTTACATATAGTTTTAAGATTAAAAAAAGAAAAAAAATATGGTAAGAGTTCTCAAGACTAGTCTCACAAAATATTTCAAATCCCAATATCTTTTTGTAAGCATATAAAAAGTTTTCATTCAAGAACGTTTGCAATAATGATCAATCTTTACAGAATAATAGCGCTAAACTATAAATATGATAAAGTAGTTATTTAAAAGTCACGTGACAGAGAATCCTTATGATTAATTACACTGACAAGTTGATACAAGTACAAGAAAAACGAATTTGCAATCAGAGGGCTTGGGATACTTGGGGCGCAACTCATTTTAATTTCCCACCCGAGATTACGTTTTTTTTGTTTCTTCCAAACATTTGTTAGTGAAAATTCAATTTGGGTTTCAGTTCTGGGCCCACTAGAAGAGTTATACTCGTGGATTCGGATCTTAGTATCTTGATTTTAGCCCAAAACCAAAGTCCACACGATAAAATGGGCCGGACAAGAACCAGACGGAGTCACAGCTCTCTGCTTCTCAACTCTTCATTCCCTCTCCCCAAAAACCAGCGATAAAAAAAAAAAAAAAAAAGAAAAATTCTTGGCTTCGTTCCCAACTATAAATTTCAATCTTCGCGTCGAAGCACCGATCGCAAATGCCGGAAACGTCTTGTTCGATCGGCAAGAAGCGGGCGAGAGACGAGGAGAACGAACCCAACGAGGGAGAGAGCGATGAAGTCCTCAGTCTCGGTACTCTCTTTGATCGTGCTGATTTCTTATTTTTCCGAATTTGATTTTAATTCTCGCAATTTTGACTCTTCTAATAGCATTGCTCGATGTCGACAACTTTAAAACTTCTGCTTCTGGTTCGGTGAGACTAGCATAAGTTTAATTTTAGGTATTTTTGGTCATTAAATGTGTAGATTACTCAGATTAGAGCGCATTTCTGTAGCTGGAATTTCAATTCCAGAAAATTGTACGGTTACTTCACTTGTTAGTTGTTTTCTGCTTTTAATATTTTCCTTTTTTATACCAAATTTCTGATCTTATCTGTGTCTCTCAGTATCATCTCTCTCTCTCTAATTTTCTTCTATGCGCATAAAATTTTCTAGAACTCAAATACCTATCCCATTTATTTAGTTTACTTGTATGTTTGAACTGAAATAAAAGAAAAGTTGGATTCCTGTGATTTTTTCTTTTATTTATTTCTTGTGCATTTAGAAGATCGTATTTGTATTAGTAACCCGAGGTTAAATTCTCTATACTAAGTGCATAATAATATGTTGATGAGAACACTTTGACCTTTTTTTATTTATCCGAAATTGTACCTAATCATTATGAATTTCTGATTGTACAAACGCAGAGAAGAATCTTACATTTTGTGACACATTGGTAGCACTTCAAATGATGCGTGCACAATTCCCAAACATTGAGAAGGTATTTTCATGATTATTTGTTGTCACCCAATTGTTTTATGCTGAATTTTATTTCTGTTACATCCATGCATATAATTTAACAAAGCACCTAAACAAAATATCTTTTGAGCATTGAAGAATTACTAAAGTATTAGATATGCACCTGACGTCACATAATTTAACAAAACGCCGAGCCTCCCAACAATCTCTGGTACCAGGAAATCAAAATTACACAATAAAGATATACGGTTCAAAGCACATAAATATTAGTTATTTTAGACATTTATAAGAGTTTACGCTATTGTAAAATAATTAATAAGAGTAAAAACACGTCCTACTTATATTACTATTAGAGCTTTGTTTTAGCCATCAAATATTTGGCCATTTTTGGTTTTGGCCATGACACCGGACGCAAGAGTGTAGTACATGGATCAAAATACAAGATGGAAATGCAAACCTAAGTAAGAGAAAACTCTATACTAATTCATTGATCTAAACAACCCAACAAACCCCCCTGCTAGCACGCTGTACCCAAAAGCAGTTTTGACCCTAAAACTTCACAACCATACAGACAACCAGAGAAGGTCAAAATCCTTCTTTCTTACTCCCAACTAATTGAGGTAGATCTGAAGCAAAACAATTTTAAAGATCAAGTTCATAAGAGACTTTGATCCCACTCAGATGTGTGTTTGAGATTGTTGGTTTTGTGTGTGATTTCTCATGCATTACAGGTTGAAATTCTAACTATTTTCTTGTTTCTATTGCGAATAATTAACTCCTATGATTATTTACTTAAGGTTTATAGTTACATTGTTAAAGTTGGTATCTAGATTGAGGATCCCTTGTATGTGATTGCATATCATATTAGGCTTTCTAGATCATTTTCGCATAATTTCTATCTTTTGCACTTTGATTAGTTAGTTTGCATGTGTATATGTTTGTTTTTGTTAAATTTTAATTGCTATCTTATAGGTTAGTCTAGAGTTTTCTCTTGTTTCTGTGTGACTTTGCATTTGCATGGTACATTTTGATCCTTGTGGTCCAGTCCTGCGTCCACCCTATTCCTCTTATAATCGCGTTTATGTGTCATGTTCTTCTGCAAGGCGCAGGTCATCCTTGTCATATTTTGAAGAGTTTATTGCTCTTTAACTCTAGACTTTACTGCCTGAATCACACCGGTTAAAATTTCACTTTTGGAATTTATTCTGTTTGTTAACTAGGTTCTAGGCTGCCTGAAATCTGGCAAAGTTAGAGATTAGTTATGGTATTTGTTATTAGTTATTTTCTGCAGTATTTTTGGCTGTTTCATTTCAATAAATTGTAACAATTTCTTCCAGGTTTCCGTACAGCCTTTCATCTTGCAGTCACAGTTGTATAGTAGTGTAAAAGATAGGACGCAAGTGGACAGAGACTTGGAGGTTTTCTCCTTTCCTTCTGTTAATGTATATGGCTTTGAATTTTATTCTATGCTGCCTAGCTAACAGCTAAGTTGCCTGTTACATGATCTATATTCTTTAAACTTTTTATTATATTTCACCACTGCACCAAGTTTTTTATGGCCAAAATTTCTGTTGAAAACCTAATTATGAATACTTAAATTGTTGTTCACTTGTTAATTGCTTTTAACCTTTCAGCATGCTTTCAGTGAGCTATAATAAGCATAGGAAATGAAATTGTAAAACTAACATAATAAGGTTGGAACATATTGTCACTCATCCAACATGACTTTGGTAGTATATTGCAAGTTGACCTGACAATTAAAAAGAAGCAATGTAATAATAACACTGTGTTATGCTAGCATATTTTTAATTGTCATGTATGCATAGTATAGACTGATTTTTCTCTGTAAACATATTAAAAGGGTTTTATCCTCATGGTACCAAATTCTCAGTATGTATATGAATATTGTTATGCTTTTTCTTTGAAACATATTAGAATGTGTATAATTGGCTCGAGTTGTGAAATTTATTGATCTGAAATGTGCCCGGTGATGGGAACTGAGTGATGAAATTACTAAACTATGCTTCACCAACAAACTACGATCATATGATAGGAAAGATTAAAACTAGTAACGCTAGCATATGAGTTTTATAAAAAGAAGCAAGCACAGGTTTAGTCCTAAACAAATTAAAGATATTAACCATGTTATGCAAGCAAAAGTTTCTACGATCATGATCAATATTATTGAGTTAAAGGTATTCGATACACACAATCTCATCAATATAAGTGGATAACAGTCAAAGCAGATAAAACTCTAGAGATGGTATATCAATACTCTTCGATAATTGAACCAGAAACTCACCTACTGAGGATTATGTCAATCTCAGTGTCATGTTGATGGCTACCGGGATGCATAGAGCTATTTCTCACAATTTCAACACCTAAAAAAATGGCTCGATTCAAACTTCGAATGACTGAAAAACAACTTGAAAATCAAACTTGGTCTGTAAACACTCTGCAACTGTAGCTCTCAGGTCGGATCTGTGCTGTTAGGTCGGGTTCGGGTTGCTACAGAAATGAGATCCGTGTCTGGATCTGTTGGCGGAGCGGGCCGGGCTTGCAGGCATGTAGTAGATCAGGTCGGGTCCTGGTTGTCAGGTTGGATTCACGACTTGAGGTGGAGTTGTAGACGAATTGCTGCAGATGACAGTCGAGAATGGCTGCATACGCGGAGGGAGAGGAAGATGGGGAGGCGGCGGCGGGGAGGGAAGACAGGTGAGGTGGCGACAATGACGCTAGAAGGGAGAGGGTAGGTGGAGGCTGCGGCTGGGGTGGAGGCCAGGGGAAGGAGGCAGCCGAGGGAAGGAGAGGGAAGGTGGAGGCTGCAGTGGCAATTGCAGGCGACGACTGGGTGGTGGGAGAGGCGTGGCGGTAGAGGAGGGAGGTGGTGGTGAGGGGTCTAACGGCTGGCAACAGCAACAGCTGCGCAAGGTGGAGAAGAGAGAAAGGCAGGGTGAGGGTGGCGGCAGGCTGGTCGGCGACAATGGTGGGTGGCGGCAATGACGACGACACGAGTGGTGGGTGACAAGGAGATGGCGGGCTGCTGTTGCAAGAAGGAGAGGGGGAGCTAGGGTTTTGATTGGGTTGTGTTAGGGTTAGGGTTTTGAATTAGATTTTTTGAAGAAGGAAAGAGATAAGACTAGTTAGGGGTTCATCCTCCTAGACTAGGACTCTTTAGGGTTTCACACTCCTAAAGGAAATATGAGAGAGAAGAAACATCACTCACAAATATAATTTTTATCAAATAAATCAGCATTCCTCATTCATTAGTAGAAGATCTTTAAATAGGCTTTTGCAAAAATTGAAAAAAAAGTTTTCATCCGTTGTGGGATTAAACAACCAAACAACTACTAAACAAAAGCAAATAAAGTCAAACTCAAATAAAATAAAAATTATATTACCACCGGATGCGACACGTCTTCTCCAACGATGAAATACGCGCCAGGGCTGGATGTTTGCATAATTTATTTTGCATTTTGGTGGAGTTTTGTTGGTGTTTCAACTCAATGCATCGACACTCAAGTTGTCCCATACTTGTCTGACTTAAAATTGTTTTGTCAAGTCTACCTATTAGATCAATCTCACTTTCAAGCAAGTGATCTTAAATTATCAATTAAAAGAAGATTGGGAGTATTCTTACCCTCATTTAGATGCTCCAAAAACATTGACATGTGAAGATAATTAAACCAAGCTATCAGAATTTGAGAGGAAAAAAGTCTGAGAGAATTAATGAGTCAATTCTTTATACTCTTATTTGTAGACAAATATAATATAACTCATAATATAAGTTGGAGTTCTAATAACATATAGCAATATGATTCCTAATTAAGTAATTGACTAATTAAAAAGCTTTAACACCCCTTCAAGCAGGAGCAATGATATCTATCATGCCCATCTTGTTACATAAGTACGAGAAAACTCTAGGATGAAGGTTTAACATATTTGCGAGCTCCTAAGAAGGAGTAAGGTAGAAATTAACTTTTGAGAGACCGCATCACGAACAAAATGACAGTCCACTTTTATGTGCGTGCTTCTTTCATGAAAGACATGATTGCTGGCTTTGTAAATAGCAATGTGGTTATCACTGAACATAGCTATCCGACTATCCACACTGAATCTGAGTTCTCACAATAAGTATTGTAGCCATATCATCTTACATACTATACGAGCCATAGCTCTTTACTTTATTTCAGTACTGGAATAAGACACAACACTCTGCTTCTTACTCTTTCAAGTGATCATATTGCTTTTAACATAAGTGCAGTAGTCAGAAGTAGATTTTTTTTATCTCTTTTATCCCTTGCTAATTAGAATCTAAAAAATCATCAATCTGTAAATTTATTCATGCTTCCTATACAAATGACCTTTACTTGGAGATCCTTTGATGTATGTCAAGATTCTCAAGGAAGTCTTCCAATGAATCTTTCTTGGCTTGTGCATAAAGTGACTCTCAATCTGCATAGGTAATATGTGCCCTTGTAATCGTGAGATAGATAAGTTTACTTGTGAGTCTCCTGTATTCGGAAACATCCTCAAATAGAGATTCAGTCTCATCCTATAAATTAGCAATATCTAAATACGCACTGGCTTGCAGCCAAGTAATTCAGTTTATTGTACTAAATCCAAAGCATACTTCCGTTAAGAAAAAGCTACTCCATATTTACTATAAGCAATTTCAATCTCAAGAAAGTATATTGACTTGTCACAAATTGAGTTTTAAGATGCTATTTAGCTTTTTCAATACCATTAATATCACTCCAGTTAGTAGAATGTCATCAACATAAGCAACAAGAATCACAGTGCCGGAAGAACTTTTGCGAATGAAAACTAAACGATTAGAATAACACTTCTGAAAATCCACTTCATATATGATACGACTGAACTTATCGAACAAGGCTCGCGGACTTTGCTTAAGATCATATATCGCTTTCTTGAGCTTACATATCATATTTTTCCTCGAGCAACATACTCAGGAGGTTGCTCCACATAGACCTCCTCAAAGTCATCATACAAGAAGTCTTTCTTCACATTCAGCTGGAATACAGCCTCTGGTGGTTGACATCAAGAGAAAATAGAACATGAATAGAGTTGAGATGAGCCACACAAGAGGTCTCTAGATAATCCACTCCATAAGTCTAAGTTAAATCTCGAGCAACTAGGGGAGTCTTATATGTGTCTACTGTGCTATCTAGACGATACTTAATTGTAAACACCCAACGACAACTGACTACATGCAGTCAGTGAAGTGGGCACAAAATCTGAAGTATGACGTAAGATGAAAGCATTCATCCTGTCATGCATGGCTTGCTTTTATTCCGGGTACATCAATACTTCATGATAAGCTTAGATATAGAAATAAAGGACATAAATAAGACTAACTGACAAGATAATGGGGTAAGACGATCATAGAAAATAAAACTGAAAATAGAATGCTGAGTACAAGATTGTTTACCCTTTCGATGTGCAATAGGAAAATCTAAGTCTGAAGGAACGAAGTATCTATCTCAACAATAAGAGATGGAGAGATTAGTCAGCATAGAACTAGAATGAGGAGAATTAGGATCAACAACTACATATACTGGATTAATAGGAGTGAAACAGAGACCACATTCTTGGAATGTCTCGTATACATCTACAATGATTTATGTACAATTTCTTTCTCCAAATTCTTAGAACTAGGCATATGCTGATGCATAGGCGAAGCAATAGGAGCAAAGGCACATTTTATAGCATGCGAAACTGACTTAAAGAATGTTACATCAACAGAAATATAAAACTTACGGTGTACATGATCAAAACATTTATAACCTGTCTGAGTGCATGAACAGCCAACAAAGACACATTTTATAGCTCTAGGTTCTAACTTATTTAAACCAAATTGAATATTCTTAACAAAACAAGTAGAACCAAACACACAATGAACAACAGAAAAAGTAGGTCTATCAGAATACAAGCAAGAAAATAAAATTTTATTATGAAGTATTGATAAAGGCATTCTATTTATCAAGTGACAAGCATAGAGAATACCTTCAGCCAAAAAAGTTTTAAGGAAATGCACGTGAATCAACAAGTTTCGAGCCACAGTTCAGTTTTCTTTTAGCTATCCTATTTTACCGTGAAGTGTGTAGAGAAGTTATCTGGTGTAAAATACCATGAGATGCATAAAAAAGAGAAACCTCTTTTTGAGTATAGTGTGCAAAACACGAATAGTAATAGAAAACTTAGTTTTTTATCTCATTTATAACTTTTTTGATAACATCAGAAACTTGAGTATTGTCTTTCAGCAAATACATGCCAGACATTCTAGAATAATCATCTACAAAAAATAGAAAAAAATCTAGAATAATCGTCTACATAAACATAAAAGTGATACGACATGATCTGCAAACATCACAAAGAATCTACTATTATTAACACGACTAGTATAGGAAGCCCAATGATGCTTTCCTAACTAACAAGACTCACATTCTACAGTAGTAATAAAGTACTCGACAGGCAGTACTTGCGTAACTTTTGTAAGGAAGGATATCCTAACCTATGGTGCCATTGTAGTGGAGTATCAGAAGGAGAAATAGTAGGTAATCCAGAGTGAAGTATACCATTATCCAAGTAAGAGGTCGTCATATTTATGGCCTGAACCAATCCTCAACACAATCTGCAGATCCTGAAACATACAATAGAAAGGGTAAAATATTACACATCAGTGGTTTTGTGTAGTAAGTTTGTTGATAGATAGTAGATTAAAAGAAAATTTAGAAACAAATAAGACATCATTTAGTGACAAAGAGGAGGTATGAACAACTCTTTTTTCATGAACAGTAGAAGATGTACCATCAACAATATTTACATGAGAAATGTTATCTAGGAAGGAAAGAGAATTTTCTTTGATACGTGTCATATGAGGGGAGGCTTTTAAATCAAGTACTTCAGGCTTATCAGTGGTAGCAGTAAATGCACTTGTACCTGATGCAGATCCATGCATGGTAGTATAGCCGACTGGGATGCCTCAGTAGTTTGAAGCTGAAGAAAATACTTAGTCTTCCTTAAAAATCTGCACAGTAGAAGTAGCAGTGGAAGAGGTAGCAGCTGAAGTTAATGGAGATGTAGAGTTAACAAATTGTGCCCGTTCGGGTTTACTGAACTTGTCTTAGCATTTATTTGATGCATGATTGTTCCTACCATAATGAATGTAATGACGTGGACCCTCGTCTTCATATCTACGTCCTCCTTCTGAATCACGACCATGACTGTGTCTACGTCCTTCGCCTCTGCCACAACCTCCATCTACCATGTAGATTTTCTAGCATCAGAGGAAACACTAGAAGAAGAATCACTTTCAATTGAAATACAATGAATTCGAGACATGGTTGTAGAGAGAAGGAACTGCATCCTACCAAGAATCTGTTCTCGAACTTAGTTATCTAAAGAAGTATCCACCCCAGAGAGAAACTTAACTACTACTAGCTCATCACGATACCGCTAAAGCATCTCAAATCTAGTACCATAATCCAACTCATGGGTGATAGTAATCCAACTCATTGAGAGTCCTCTTCAACTCAAAGTAGTAGTCAGAGATATCCTGTCGCAGTGAGAATAACTTTTCATACATATCAGCAACACGAGAAATATTCTTGTTATTGGAATGCATTTTCTTCAAAGTATCTCATATTTCTTTGAGATACTTTGAAGTATCTCATATCCCGTATCTCAAATCTAGTACCATTATCCAACTCATGGGTGATGGTAATCCAACTCATTGAGAGTCCTCATCAACTCAAAGTAGTAGTCAGGGATATCCTGTCTCATTGAGAATAACTTCTCATACATATCAGCAACAAGAGAAATATTCTTCTTGTTGGATTGCATTTTCTTAAAAGTTTATCATATTTCTTTGACAGTCTTCAAAAACATGACACTTGACATTCTCATCCATACTATTAAGTAGCCATGTCATCACGCCAGTCACTAGACACTCAATCATTATAAGTATGAGTATCTTTTGTTGGAGGATCCTCTTTTAGATGTTTTAGCTTCTTCTGCAAATCGACATGGACGAAAAGATTGAACCGAGAGAAGGTAGTTGACGCCATTGAGTCTTACAGTAGTAGCAAATAACTGTTTCGAAGACATGAAATTGAAGGTGTGTTTGATATCTTTAGAAGACATAGCAGCTAGTAGTTAGGAGAGACGTAGATAGCTAGACAACCAGTTGCAACTACAGGAAACGTCAGCAAGGATGTTGAGTAGACAATAGTAGATAAGGTAGATGGTTTCGATGATCAAGAGGCCATCAACTGCCTGAGAGAAATAGTAGGGGCTCGACGAGGTCACAATATGTAGCAAGATCATGCGAGCAAGCGGGAGGCCTTGTAGGTGGTCGGTGAGAGGGTTGTAGGCCTCAACGAGGTCACTGAAGCATGCAAGAAGCCTCGGGGGTGGTCAGGAAGCCTCGACAAGCTTTAACGGTGGTTGGTAAGCCTCAATGGTGGTTGGGGAGGACAAGCGGGGTGTGCAATTTTGTCCACGAGAGCTTTGGAGGGGTGTTAGGGCATCGGCGAGGGCACGATGATATCAAGGATGCATAGATGAGGTCGGCGAGGGCTGGGTTTGTGGCGGCGGCAAGGGTAAGGGCTAGGGTTTGTAGTAGCGGCAAAGGTAAGGGAAGGAAAATGTTAGTGTTAGGGTTTCCTTGCTTTGATATCATATGAGAATTTAAGAGAAAAATATCCGAGAGAGAGTTAATGAGTTTCTCTGTATGCTCTTATTTATAGGCAAATACAAATACAACTCATAATATAATTAGGACTCATAATAATATATAGCAATATAACTCCTAATTAATTAACTAACTAATCAAATAGCTTAACACAAGTGATTGGCCAATCGATTAATCAGTTGTTTCATAAAAAACTTGGCAGATTTGAGTAGGAGAGTCCACATAATCATATCATAACAATTTTTTTTCTTTGTCTTGTTTTTTGTCACCATAATCTGCTTTTGTATGAGCCTAACATGTCTCTCCTTCATTTTTTTCCCTACAGTCACTAAAGAAAGAAAAAGTTCTGCGCATATTCAAACTAAATACTGGACAGGATGATCATGCCATAATGTTCATGGATGATTATCTAAAACAGGTTAGTTCCCCTTTAAACCCAAAAGATGTTTCATGCTGTAGATTATATGACATGCCAAGGTCTCACGCTGTGTAAACAGATGATATGGCCAAGGTTGTTAAACTGCTAATGTGATGAATCTCTTAACTGCATTGACGGCGGTTGCCTGTAAGTTTGAA
Source organism: Agave tequilana (assembly GCA_038442645.1). Lineage (NCBI taxonomy): Eukaryota > Viridiplantae > Streptophyta > Magnoliopsida > Asparagales > Asparagaceae > Agave > Agave tequilana. Next base: position 162,812 of record JAVJIF010006617.1, on the reverse strand, counting down.
ATCTCATATAGTCATTAGTTTTGCAAAGGCAAACTGTAATTCTAATAGTATAATTACTGCTATGTGCACGGAAAAATCAGTTGGTATCAGGTTGGGCTGGGGGGGGGGGATAAATCAGGTGGTTCGCATCATAAAGGACGATATGAGTTTTGAGTGACCCATTCCCCAACAGATGCATCACAATAAAGATTTCATCAATAATTGTCCCGTCACAACAGATGCATTACCATAGTGATTTCGTCAATAGTCAACCAGGGGATGGAGGAGGACAGTGCATTAGTACAGTTGGAGCGGGAATGCCCGTTTGAGCAACGGGGAGAAAATCATTTACAAAGCTATTGTATATACTTTTTAAAGAGACATATTTTCCTTAAGGAAGAAGAAAAATCCATACATGAATGATGACTCGAATGTCCATTTATTACGACGGTTATTTGTTACATGCATAATGTCTTGGAGAGTCCAAATGTAAACCATGTGTTATTTATAATTAATATAAGACATAAATGACGGCAATTTTTACCATTTCTTTATCCCTCTCATGTCTTGTGATAGTCAATAAAATCACCCTCTTACATTGCTTGGATGTTCCTTTTTGGTAATACTGGAAATACCCAATGGGGTTTTTTGGGCAATAAAACATGATTTCAATGTTCAGTAAAAGAATGTTAAAACGTGATTTGGATTCTTTTTTATAAAAGATTGCTACCAAAGGTTTCGTAGCACATGCATAACTAAGAAACTCTTAGAATACATGTAAATTTATAATTCTATCAGTTATTTTAAAATGATGGGCTTCTTGCATATGAATAAGGATGGCAACGGGTCTCATGTGGCAGGTCAAACCCGAACCTATCCTGAATTTTCGAGTATGGGTCAACCCAGAATTGGGTTTGGGTCATATTTAGGTCAACCTGTCTTTCCCGATTATAATCTTTCCTGGTTAGGGTTTGACCTCTTGACTCGATTGACTTGACTTGACTACAATGTATGTATGTATACGTATGTACGTACGTACGTACGTACGTACATACGTACGTATTTTATTTAACACCATCCGAGAAAATAATAAGCCAAGTAAAATGCTTAGTGCATTTATTTTTGTTTGATGAGGCAGCGGTTCAATCCCTAGTTTTGTTAGGTTTTAAATTTTTTTTGAACAAATATACACATATCTTACGATAAATATAACCGATGCCACTTAGTAGCTGTTAGATAAGTTATTGGGTTATTGGGTATTAGGTTTCTACCCAATAATTCGTACCCATCACTTGTATTATATATGCATCTTATTTTCTCTAATAAAGATCAACAAGGGGTTTCTGCTTCTAACATGGTATTATAGCACAAAACCTAAACCTAACCCTACCCTTTACCTCTCTTCTTCCTCTTTCTTCTCTCTGACTCTACCACCGCCGCCGAACACCTCCAACATCTCCGCTCACTGCTGCCTTAGACGAGGTTGCCGTGGCCTCCCAAAGGCTCCACCGCCTCCGCCGAAGCCCTCCGTCATCACCGAAGCCCTAGACGTCATCACTTGGTGTCGCTGTGACCTCATGAAGGATATAGAGCCCCCGCTGTCTCCTCCTGTAGTCACTGAAGCCCTCACCAGGTTCATCCTCCTTGACTAGTCGATTAGTCTTTCCTGCCAGTCACTTAGCCCCCAACAAAGAGTTGGGTATGTCAGTCTAGTCGATTAGTCCTTCCTACCAGTTGACTAACTGTGCATCTGTGCATGCTTCTACTTCTCTTGCTCTAGAATCCTAACTGGCTGATATGACTATTTATGTCTGTTACTGGTAATTAAATCAGTTATAATCTTATTTATTGATTGTATTTTGATTGTTTATTGATTTCCTAATTGGCTGTAATGTCGAATGTTACGAGTTCCTCCTCTACTCTGGCCTCTCTACCTGCTGCTGGGATGTTTGGTCTCAAGACTATTTTGGGGACTACTATGAAGCTAAATGGGCCAAACTATTTGTTGTGGGCACAGGTTTTTCGCATCTTCATCGGTGCTTAGAACAAATTGGCCCATCTTCTTGAGTCTCCACCTGCTGCTACTGACACTATCTATGAGACCTGGCTTTGTAGTGACTATTGTGTGATGACCTGACTTCTTAACATCCGGGAGGAGAAAATCAGTGCTAGTGTCATATTTTTATCTTCTTGATTCTTCACCTGCTGCTACTAACACTACCTAGAAAACCTGTCTTTCTGGTGACTATTGTGTGATGACATAGCTTCTTAACAATCTGGAGAAGATCAGTGATAATGCAATGTTTTTATCTACTGCAAAGAAGATGGGGGATACCTTGAAGGTGATGTATGAAAATGAGAAGAATCTTTCGAGGGTGTTGAGATTTATAAGCACTTGTTTGAGCTCAAGTAGGGAGATAGATCTGTGCCTGAATTTCTATGGAGAATTGAAAAGTCTGATAGATGAGTTGGAGATGCATCAGCCTCTTGTTACTGATGCAGCGACATTAAGAGGATATCATCAGAATCTTGCAGTGTTAAAGTTTCTGTTTGGATTGTGTCTTTCATTGTGCTCACAAGTGAGGGGTCAGATAATGGGAGGAGATGATATTCCCACATTGACTGTTACCTTCTATAGAGTTATGCGTGTGTCTACTGGAGCGGATGTGTCTCCTGCATCATTTGTTGAGCAGTCTGCCATAGTCTCTAGACGTGGCAGAGGTTGTGGTCGTGGTCTGACCGTGATTTTGGAGGACGTGGCTCATTTGGCGGAGGACATGGGCCTATGGTGGCAGGCAGAGTGGCTCTGATAAGGCCCCCCCGACAATGTAAGTATTGGGAGAGGAATAATCATATCTCTGACAAGTGCTGGGGAGAAGTTTGGTCGCCCTGAATGGTTACAGTTGGTTGACACTGACTCTCTTACCCCTAGTTATGCTACTCATGCTCCTTCATTCACTCCCTCTGATTCTTCTAGCTCTTCCATTGTAGTGCTATCACAGGACGGGTATGACAGATTGCGTCAGCTTGAATTCTCTCAGACCAGTCATTTAGCAACTCATGCATCCTCTTCAGATATAAATGCTTATATTGCATCTCCTAAAAATTTTGGATATTAGACTCAGGTAGTCTCATCTCACATGACAGGTATTAAGCAAAAATTTGTCTCATTAAATCTTTCAAATAAATGCTCTTCTGTTAAACGGTACCTAGTTTTATGTACTAGGCAATAGGGTAGTTCAGGCACTCTATCTTTAACTTTGACTGAAGTTCTATATGTTTCAATTAGCTTATTATCTATCAGTCAGTTTACCAAGCAAAATAACTACAAAATAACCTTTTTTCCTTCCCACTGTGTTTTTCAGGACCTGTCGACTGGGAGGAGGATTAGTTCAGGGCATGAGAGAGGAGACATGTACTATTTAGACGACAGAGTGTCCCCTACTGGCTTCGTTGAAGGTCAACTTGATCCTGCTCTACTCTGACACTGGGGTCTAGGTCATCCCTCTGTGAAACTTCGGTCTGTAGTTCCTGTTGAGTCTTCCATTTTTAGTTTAGGGTGTGAGTCCTGTGAGTTGGGCAAAAATCACCGTGCCACTTGTCAGAGTTGAGTCAATAACCATAGTACTTCTGCATTTGAGTTAGTTCATTCAGATGTTTGGGGTCTTAGTCGTGTGCCTTCAGTTAAAGACTCTAGATATTTTCTCATTTTTGTTGATATTTTTCTCGCTTGACTTGGCTTTATTTGCTTAAAGTGATATCTGAAGTTTATGGTGTTATTAAATTTTTCTTTAATGAAATAAAACCAATTTTCTACTTCTAGTCATGTGATCATACTGACAATGCTTTGGAATTTGTGAAAATTGTAAAATGATGTATCTGTCTTTTGTTCTGAGAATGAGATTATTCATCAAACTTCTTGCTCTCACACATCCCAACAGAATGGTGTCGCTAAATGCAAACATAAACACATTTTAGATGTTGTTAGAACCATGATGATTCATGTGCATGTTCCAAAATTCTTGTCTGATATTGTGGTAAGTGCTTGTTATGTGATTAATAGAATGTCTTCATCTGTTCTTAATGGCACAATTCTTTTTTTCTGCCTTTATCCTAACAAAAGTGTCTTTTTCTTGTCTCATCGCTGTATGTGTTTTGTTCAGAACTTGTCTTTTGGTTTAGATAATCGTTCTCCTCGGTTTATCAAGTGTGTTTTTGTTGGGTGTTTTAGAAGTCAAAAAGTTTATCGGCTACAGTTCTACCAACATGAAGTATTTTGTGTCTGCAAATGTCATGTTTTTTGAATCTATTCCATATTTCTCTCCACAAGATCTAGTTACTATATCAGGGTTTATCCCTCCTCAACCATCTCTTCCATTGTCTGCAACTACACCTGCTACTGGTGTCTCTTCGCTAGTGTCACCGATAGATACTACAGAGCTACGTGCACCAAAGCCCCTTCGGAATTTCAAATATGTCTACACTCACTGGCCAAAAGTTCTTGCCTCTGAATCAGTTCTGATCAACTCCTCTCCAGTGGAAGGTCCTCCTCAGTCATGAGCACCTCCCTCTGATCTTGATGTTTTTATTGCCCTCCACAAAGGTAAACTGTCATGTACTGATTATCCTATTTATCATTTCGTTTTCTATGATCGTCTTAATCTTTCTTTTCGTCAGTTTTTCCGGTCTTTATCTGTTGTCTCTAATCCTAGGTCTTATGAGGAGGCAATATTGGTACCAACTTGGAAGCAGGTTATGAATAAGGAGATGGATGTACTAGTTTCTCGAAGAACATGGAATTTGGTCTCTCCTCTCAAAAGAGCAGTGGTTGTTGGTTGTCGCTAGGTCTATGCCTTGAAGTATCACCCAGATGGCTCTGTTGATCGATATAAGACTAGACTTGTTGCTAAGGTTTTCACACAGACGCATGGTGTGGATTATTTTGAGTTGCTTGTCTGAACTCCATTCAGATTTTATTTTTTGTAGCTGTTAATATGCAGTGACTTTTATTCCAACTGGATGTCAAGAATACTTTTCTATATGGGGACTTAAAGGAGGAAATTTATATTGAGCAACCTCCCGGGTGTGTTGCTCATAAGGAGAATGCTGTCTGCAGATTTAGGAATGCAATCTATGGACTCAAATAGAGTTCAAGGGTATGGTTTGAGAATTTCAGCTTAGTTATATCTGGAATTAGCTTTGCTCGCTGCCACTCAGACTACTCAGTTTTTGTTCGCTGTACTAAGTCTTTCTCAATGATTCTATCAGTATATGTTGATATTTTGCTGAACGGGAGTGACTCTGTTGCCTTAGCAGAAATAAAAGAATATCTCAAGCATATTTTATGATGAAGGATATGAGCTAAAATATTTTCTTGGGATTGGAGTTTCCAATAAAAAATATCAGTTACTTTCTGTCTCAGATGAAATATGCAGTTGATCTCCTTGAGGAAATTGACCTTTTGGGGTGCAAATCTGTTAGCACTCCAATGGAAGCCAATATGAATTTATGGTGTGATGGTAGTAATACTCTTGACGACCCTAAACAGTATAGAAGGTTGATTGAAAAGTTGATCTACCCAACAGTCACTAGGCTGAATATAACCTTTGTTGTTGGAGTACTGAGCAGGTTTATGCATCAGCGTAGAGAGGTTCATTGGACTGTTGCTTTTAGGATTATTGCTTATGTCAAAAGCTCTCCTAGAAAAGATTTGATGTACAAAAAGCATGAACATGTTCACATATTTGGTTATGCTGGTGAAAAGGGAGATAGGAAATTCACTACTGGCTATTGCATATTTATTGGAGGAAATCTTGTGACATGAAGAAGTAAGAAATAAGGTGCTGTTTCTAGATCTATTGCGGAGGCTGAGTATAGAGCCATGACTCATACTGGTTGTGAGATGATGTGGTTAAATAACCTGTTACTAAAGCTTGGATTTAGTCAGTTTGGAACTGTGCCTATGTTTATGATAACCAATCTGCTATCTATATCGCACAAAATCATGTGTTCTATGAATGGACTAAACATATAGATGTCTATTGTCATCTGGACAGAGATGCGTGGACCAAAAATGTGATTTTTCTACTGTTTACTCCATCTTCAAAGCAGTGGGCAGATCTTACCAAAGTAGCTTCATCAAAGATGTTTTCTATCTTATTTAGTAAGCTGGGTATAATTGATATCTAGGCTCTAGCTTGAGAGAGAGTGTTAGATAAGTTATTGGGTTATTGCCTATACCCATCACTTGTATTATATATGCATTTTATTTGCTCTAATGAAGATCAACAAATGTTTTGTGCTTCTAACAATAGCTAAATAGCTCACATGTATTGAGCGGTTATAAAGTTGAAATATATGTAAGTTCGTGGGTTCGATTCTTGGTTCCACTATATAAATTTATTTATTTTTTAAAATTGAATAGATTATATGGGAGTTATTCAGGTTGTGTTCCTGTAACTCGATTATTCAGGTTGGGGTTTAAAAGTGTGTGACCTGATTAATACCCGGCTTGGGTTCGGGTCTAGTATATTTGAGTTGGGTCAAAAACTGACCTGACCTAACACCACCTGACCCAATTGCCACACGTACATGTAAATTTATGCCTTGTGTATATGAATGATTAAAATCGCTTTGTGGCAGGAACTGCAATGACTTGGTCATATCAATCTGTCTCTGTTAAACCCATGGAAATATTTCATGTTTGTGGAAAACCATGTGCTATGTTCTCTTCATCCCCTAACTTTATCAAAATGACATGTTAGCTTCTATGCATTCTGATAATATTTGTGCCTCATCTGCAAGCCTAAATTGTGACAAAGCGTTCCTTCCTATCCATCTAAGCCTCCACCTCCCTAAGTTTTAGTTGGTCCCAATCCTTCTCTCCTATCCACCTTCACCTGCAACCATCAAGTCCTTTTCTCCGACCTACCTACCAGCGGCTTCCTTTCGGTCAACCTATTTTCATTCTTTCATAAGCTCACTTTCTACCCTTTTCTTCAAATCACCATTTATTCTATGGCCTCTCGTGTTCGCTTCATAGAGCAATCCATCACATCCCGACCATGATCATCTTCTCTTGCATATTTCCTTGTCAGAACAACTGCTTGCTTGCTTACTCAAATCTTATTTCTCAAAGAAATTAGCAACTGCAGTTTATATTCTTAACTTTTGTATTCGCACCGGGAATGTGATATTACATTTGTCTGTTTGACTTGGTATAAGTTTTTGACAACTACAGTGTTTATACTCTCAAATTCAGTATTATGGTTTGGGAGAAAATTGATGCTTATAGGAAAATTTACTGTTAGCCTTCTCATCTAGACTTGTCGTTGCCTCGGGGAATTTGTAGGATTGCTCCTTTGTTATATGATCTTACACTACAGTACCAGAAGATGTAGGTCAACTAATCCCCCAATTGGCTTTCTAGGTTTTCTGAGATGGCCATAGTTTTCACCTAGGATTTTGAAGTCAATTCATAAGGATTTAAAATTCTTTGTATGAGCAAATGATTTAAATTTCATAATTGGTTTTTTTGGTCATTAAAACCCATGGTGGTCAGTTTCCGACCTCTTCGAAACCATGTCACGTGTTCATCTAGCACCAAATAGGCGAGCGACACGTGACTACTTCCAGAACCTCTAGCCGGGAGTACCCATTTAATTTAAACCCCGAGCGGCTCATATAATTAGAAGGAAGAGATAAAATCAGTTGTGAGAATCTCTATCTATAAGCCAAATCTCTATTTAAGCTTGACAGTTATAGCTCGAAAATAGATCAAACCTATCAACAGTAGGATGCAGAGAATCAGATAAAGATGAACTCTTGTCCACCTCGTTCAAATTAGGATGTTCAACTTAATCATTTCCGAGACGAGAGAGCTAAGTGTTCGAACTAAGTAAGACTCCTTAGCCTTATCCAAGTGACATGACTTGTATATATATGAAAACTCTTCCAATATGAAAGAGAGATCGGAATCTAAAAACCCTAGCTTGCTAGAGAATCCCACCTGTAATCGCCACTGACATAGTGAAATTTCGCTCTCTCCATGGTTTTCTCCTATTTAGATTTTTCACGTAATTCTCTGTGTTTGCGTTGGCTTTTGTGTGATTTGATTATACCCACTCCATTATTTTGGTGCGTGAATTAATTCCTTAGAAATTATCCACAACATTTGGTGTTTTCATTGAGATCTTCTGAATTCTTACTCAGGATCTCTCCCCATCCAATACCCTAACCCTTCATCTAAACAGCCTCGCACGAGTGATATGGCTCCATCAAGGAGGAACATCACCCAGACTATGGCCGCGGCCCCGGCCGCTCCGAAAGAAAATGGGAAAACTATCGAAGCGTTTGAGCTTGCGGACTGTCGGTCCAACCTATTCGATATCCACATCTCCAATGCTGAGGATTCTCATTCAAACACCGCACCGCCACGTAGGATGCAGGCAGCCGAACTTGAGCCCCAGCCTGACGGCGAGCAACTCCTCCAGATGCTTTCCACTCTGCGGAGGCAGATGGAGGACCAACAAAGAGCGATGATCCAACTCTGCGAGGCCGCCTCTCGTGAAAAAGACGCAGCGACCTGTGTCCAAACACAACTACTCAAACAAATAGGGACACTACGGAAGTCGCTATCTTTCCCTACGACGGAAGAAAATGCGCGGACTCCCCCGTCAGCATCGCGTACCTGGGAATTCGCACTCCACCGGAAGCTCGAGGCGCAACCAGTCGGCGACTTACGATAATGATGAGGATTCTGGGGACTCAGAGCGTTCCCGAACCTCAAAGTTTCCTCGCATCAAGGACATCGCAGAACTGGTCTAGAAGCGGCTCAACCAAACGAGCCAACAGTTTCTGAAGGAGATTGAGTACAGCGGACTGAGACCTTCTGACTCACCACTGTCAAGAGAAATCACCACGCTCCGCTTCTCGAAAAGTTCCTGATGCCGACCTTCAGCCACTATTCGGGAACCTCCGATCCCCTTCTACATCTTCGCCAGTGCAAGGACAAAATGGCGGTCTACGCTCACGATGACCTTCTCCTCTGCCGAGCATTCCCGTTCAGCCTCAAGGGAGTCGCCTACCACTGGTTTTACTTGCTTCCGAATAATTCACTCCAGAGCTTTCATGACGTGACCGATGCATTTTACAACCAGTTGGCTTCTCGGAGGGAATTCTAGAGAAACAACAACCATCTCCTCACGGTCAAGATGAAATCGGGAGAGTTTGAAAAACTACATCAACTACTTTCAGAGCCAGATAGCCTTGGTATATAACTGTAACGAGGACGTAGCCGCTGTCGCCTTCATCAGTGGGCTGCAAGTCACTATCCTCTTTTACAAATATCTGGTGAAGAACGACGTCACCAAGATGAGGGATATCCTTATCCGGGCACAAAAATACATTCAGATAAAAGAGGCGACACAGGCCGCCTCCAGTCGCTCCCGAGACAAGCCCAAAGTCGAGAAGCCGAAGCTACAATGCCCCCCGAATAAGAATCGAGCCACAATGCCTCCGCTGTCCGCGTGCTATCAAATCCAGCAAGAGAAATGAAGCAGAGCCCGACTTCGTCCCATTCAGGGTACCCATCGATCATATCTTTAACGCCATCAAAGATCAGCCTTGGGTCAGGCGCCCGACCAGACCTTTCCCACCGAATCCGAAAGGATCCGAATCCAGAGACTACTGCGCCTTCCAAAGGGAGGGGCCACCTCACAGTGGACTGTTGAACCCTCCGACAACACTTTCAGTAACTGGTCAATGAAGGATACCTCCGAGATTAGAGTGCAGAGGCAGCCCGAAACAACATAGGAACACTCGGGCAGCACCCTCGTCCAGTACAGGGAGGTGGACGCCATCTTGGAAACTCCCCGATAGAAGGCACCACCACCAAGGAGAGGACCATCTACGTTAATGAACCCCGGATGGACAACTATCCGGCAATAGTGACTCGCCTTTCTACATCTCCTGGCAGGCCAACCTTTTTCTTAGAAGAAGACGCCTATTCCGTGCATTTCTTGCATAACAATGTCTTGATCTGATGGTACATATTGGCAGCTGTAAAGTGTCAAAGATCTTGGTGGACGGAGAAAGTAGCGTCAACATCCTGTATGACTATGCTCTAGATCGGATGGAGGATACTCTCGTGCTGGCCCGAAAGTTGATCATCCCTCAGACCTAGTCACTTCTATATAGTTTCGACGGGAGCGAAGCTCGTTCCCCCGACACAGTTGAGTTCCCAGTCCGCACGGATCCTTTTAAAGTCGTCATAGAGTTCTGTGTCCTCGACGTCCAATCCCCCTATAACGCCATCCTCAGGAAGCCATGAATCCACATGATGGGAGCGGTCTCGTCCACCCATCATCAAATGCCCCATGCCATCTGCAATGGCTAACATAAGGGGAGGTTAGGTGATGGCTAGGACAGTAGCTGCTGTAGCGCGGAAAAGGTCGGGTTGGGCGCAAAAGACCTCCCGAGCAGGCATTAATGCAGACTTTCCTATAGATAAGAAGCAGAAGAAGATTGATGATCAATAGCAATCACAGTACGACGAAAGCTGAGATCCCGACTCACCCACCGAGTCAGGAAACCCCGACAGCAAGACTGAGGAGGATCCCGAGTCATTCAGGGTAGACCCATATCATCCAGAGCGGACCCTCCGAATCGGCCCAGACCTGCACCCTCATGAGAAGACATTGTTCAAACAATTTTTGTCAGAAAATTCAGATGTAATCGCGTGATCCCCACCGATATGCCTGAAATTGACCCCAAGGTTATTTGTCATGAGCTCTCCATCAAAACGGACGCGAAGCCGGTAAAGCAGAAGCTAAGAGAATGAACGAAGAAAGGAGTCTCTCCATCAGCGATGAAGTCGATCGCTTACTTCAAGCTGGCTTCACCGAGAGACGTTCTACCTCGGCTGCTCTCTAATCCCATCCTTGTGAAGAAAAAGAATGGTAAATGAAGAGTCTGTATCGACTTTATCAACCTCAATGAAGCTTGTCTAAAGGATAGTTATCCCTTCCTATAATCGATTAGCTAGTAGAGGCGACGGCGGGCCACGAGCTCCTTAGTTTTATGGACGCTTATTCTGGCTATAATCAGATCAAGATGCACCTAATGAAGACAAAACCGCCTGCACTACTGGTCAGAGAATCTACTGTTACAATGTAATTCCCTTCGGACTTAAGAACGCAGGGCTGTCTTCCAGTGAATGATTAACTAAGTCTTTAAGGATCTGAACAAGAGCACCATGGATCGATTAACTAGTGGAGGCGATGGCGGACCACGAGCTCCTTAGCTTTATAGATGCCTATTTCGGCTATAATTAGATCAAGATGCACCCACCAGATGAAGACAAAATCACTTTCACTACTGGTTGAGGAATCTACTATTACAAGGTGATGTCCTTCGGTCTCAAGAACGCAGGGGCTATTTTCTAGCGAATGGTTAACAAAGTCTTTAAGGACCTGATCGGGAGCACCATGAAGGTATACGTCGACGATATGTTGGTGAAAAGTGTACAACGCACGGATCACCTCCAACATCTAGACAAAACCTTCGATCTCCTTTACAAGGTAAGGCTCAACCCCGAAACGTGCACATTTGGGGTGACGTTCAGGAAGTTTTGGGATATCTGGTTACTCAACGGGGTATCAAGGCCGACCCGACCAGATATCTGTAATTCTAAATATGAAGTCACCACTTGTGTGAAGGAGGTCCAGATGCTGAACGGACATCTTGCAACCCTCAATCGGTTTATCTCCCGATCCACAGACATGCAGGCCATCTTTCAAGTCTTGAAGAAGAATGGAGCCGACTTCTGCTGGAACGAGGAATGTGAGACGACTTTCCAAGGGCTGAAGAGGTATCTGACCTCACTACCGGGAGAGATGCTATATCTCTACCTTGTCGTCTTGGAGTCAGCTGTGATCATGGCCTTAGTTCGGAAAGATGAGGGTGTCCAGATGTTGGTGTATTACGCCAGCCACTTTATGAACGGTTCACAAACCAGATACCAAATGCTAGAAAAGTTAGTGCTTGCTCTCTTCATCATCTTGAGGAAGCTCAAGCACTACTTTCAAACCTTCCTGCTCACAGTCCTCACAAGTACCCCCTGAGAAGTGTCAAGGAAAACCTGTAAGCAACCAGGAGGATATCAATATGGGCCTCAGAGTTGAGATCCTACGGACTCAGATACAAGCCAAAGGCAGCAATCAAAGGCCAGGTCTTAGCGGACTTTATTGCTGATTTCACCTCGGGGTCACAGAACACGCTGACCAACTAGAAGGATAGATCCTGAACGTAGACGAAGCTTTAAACAGCAGGGGGCAGGCATCGGAATTGTCCTCACCACTCCAGAAGGATCTATTATCGAACAGTCCTTTACCCTCAGCTTTCTTGCTTCCAACAATGAAGCCGAGTATGAGGCAGTTCTAGCTGGACTCCGAGCGACTATCACACTCGGGATCGCAGGGTTCAGTGTGACTCCTTACTGGTAGTCAACCAAATCAGCTGTGAATATGTCTTAAGGGATTCTCGGATGGCGGAGTACCTACAACTCGTTCTCAAATTGAAGTCCAAAATCCCCCGATGCGACTTCAAGTGGGTCCCCAGATCCAAAGACAATCACACCGACTTATCTGGGGGCAACCATGGAGTTCCAGTTCAGGCATGAAATCCCCGTCCAGCACATCACTGATCCGAGCGTTCAGCGACCAATCGGGGAGTCCCTACGCCTCGATACTTCACCAGGGCGGAGTGACCCCATCATCGCCTATCTGAAAGAAGGAACACTTTCCGACGACACGGTAGAGGCACGAAAGTTACAACACTTGGCCACCAGGTTCACACTCTTCGGGGATACCCTATACAAGAAATCCTACTCCAATCTCCATTCCGACCTGTATCTGAGATACTCGATTCAAACGTAGCTCAGAAAGTGATGCAGGAAATCCAATATGGCGACTGTGGGAACCACACGGGAGGATGCTTCCTAACCCACAAAGTCATTAACCAAGGGTACTACTGGCTCAAGATGTTCGAGGACGCCAAGAGTTACGTGAAGAAGTGCACACAATGTCAGAGGTTCGCTCCACATCAAACATACCGAGCACTGACCTCTACACTTTACGCAGTTCCTGGCCTTTCATGCAATGGGGGCTGGAGCTGGACGTAGTTGAACCGCTCCTCGGAGCACAATCCCAACTGTGGTTCCTACCGGTAGTCACTGACTACTTCACCAAATGGGTCGAGACTGTGCTATTTTCCGAAGTCAGGGCAACAAATTGTGTAGTTCCTCTGGCAGAACATAGTGTGTCGCTTTGGACTCCCCCACACCATCACCTCCGACAACAGAACGAACTTTGCCAGTTAAGTGGCCAGTTTTTACGCCAAGTACAAAATCACACATCAGTTCTCCTCGCTCTATTATCCTCAAGGCAATAGCCAGCCTGAAATCAGTAACCGCACCACTTGACAACCTGTGCAAAAGTCTGGACAAAGCTAAAAGCAAATGGGCGGAGAAACTACTCGGAGTGTTATGGGCTTACAGGACCACAAAATGTGTCCCGACCGGCAAAACCCCGTTCTTGTTGGCATACGGAACAGAAGCAATTATTCCGATTGACGTCAGCATGTTGACATTCCGAGTGGAAGGAGTTGTCCAAGACCATAACAACGCCCTCTCTGCTTAATGCTGGATCATTTAGAGGAAAGACGACAACATGCTCAAATCCGTATCACGACCTATCAACAGCAGATTCGGGCCGCACACCACAAGAAGACGAAGTCTCGAAAATTTCAAGTCGGAGACTTGCTTTTGAAGCGTGTAATTCAGAGCACGTGATAGAAGGATCAAGAAAAGTTGGGGCCCAATTAGGAGGGTTCCTACCTCATCATCGCTCAGGGAGGCAAGGGTCGTACACCTTGGCCGATCAGGATAGGAACCAACTCAATAACCAATGAAACTCTTTTCACTTGAAGCGATATTATGTGTAAGTTATGTAACATTCAATGAAAAGATCATTTTTTTGCTACCTTACTCGCGCTTCACCCAACTCTGATATTTGCCTCGAGCATCGTGTACACTCTTTACAACCTATACGGGTCTTCTCTGGGCGGTCCTGAAAGATGGAGGCTCGCCCACGTTGGGTGCTCGGAGTCAGCCTATAATGGGATATACCCGGATGGCTGCCCGAGCAGGTCAATAGCCTACACAGGTCTTCACCCCGATGGCAACCCTTCGGGGGGCCTCCTGTAAGTTAGAGGCTCACTCACGTTGGATGCTCAGAGTCAAGCCTATAAGGGAATATATTCTGATGGCCGCCTGAGCAAGTCAATAGCCTACACGAGTTTTCACCATGATGGCGACCCTTCGGGGGCCCTCCTGAAAGATGGAGGCTCGCCTATGTTGGATGCTCGGAGCCAGCCTATAATGGGGTATTGCCTGATGGCCGCCTTAGCAGGTCAACAGCCTACATGGGTCTTCACCCTGACAACGACCATTCAGGGGCCTCCTGAAAGATGGAGGCTCGCCCACGTTGGATGCACGGAGCTAGCCTATAATGGGATATGCCCTGATGGCCGCCCGAGCCGGTCAATAGCCTACAGGGATCTTCACTCGGACGGCGACCCTTCGGGGGGCCGCCTAAAAGATGGAGGCTCTCTCACATTGACCGCTCAGAGTCAACCCACAATGGGACCTACCCCGATGGTCCCCAAGCGAGTCAACAGTCTATCTCAGACCAACATGACAACACAACTTCGAAGCTGAGAGCTTTCCTACTCAGGTAAACATTCGCAGGTACCATGAGGGAACGAATCCCATTTGGAAATTACATTCCAAATCATTCCAAACGCTCCAAAACAACTCCTCGAGCAGACGCAACAACAAATTAAATAACAATCAAAAGCCAGGCAAGATCCAAAACACCAATATACTTAATTCTTTATTTTATTATAGAGTTTTTTCCGATTACATTCATCCACTTACAAGCGTGGTTACAACTAACATGAGCAATACAAGATCTGTTACATATGCGTCCTTCCTGAGATAAAAATCAGATACGCCATCAGCAGCAACAACATCTGAGCGAACCCCTGAACAAGCAATCTACCAGGCCTGAAGAGCAAGGACACCGAGAACTCTCAGGAAGCCACCAACAAGAGAGACCGCTCCTCGAATCACAGACCGAAGCTTGCAAGGCGAAGATGATACCGATGCCAAGACCGTCACTTCGAAGATGAACTCAGAAGCGGGGCAGCCGAAGCACAGGCATCCCATAAGAGCATCGAAGGCCAACCCCAGAGATCAGAGCTGTCATCGAGCACCCTTATGCTCTCTATTTTATGTCCGCTGCAAGAAGGACGAGGATACATAGTTTCCAGCAACTACACACTCTGATCCGATCGGAGACCAGACGAGCAGACCATCCAAAAGCTAGTCCATTCGTCGTCCTTTTGACAGCTGGGTCTCGTCACAAGAACCGATACCGCACGACAAGCCCATTGCAAGAACTGACACCCCCACGACAAACGAACTCCTTGATATCAGGAGAGAAATAACATTCTCTATTCTCTTTTTCTCCTTCCTCCATCGGATGTAGAGAGAAGAAGACATCACCGCACACAAGACACAGCAAAATCTAAAAAGTGAAGGAGCATTCAGGAAGCATTGCAGATCTTCCCCTGAGATCATGTCCTATTTATAAAAGAAGAAGCTCAAGCGCTGACCAGTTAATATGTCAAATCCCCAGTGTTCTAAAAATCGGTTTCATTATTTGTGCGGTCCAACACTGAATAATGATTAATCGGAGATTAATCGGGGATTAATCATTTTAAAAAATTTAATATATTTAATTATATTTATACACAACTACATATGAATATATACAGTTAATTGTTGAAAATATCTAAATATTACACAAGACAATATCTAGATGTGAAGTTATAAACCATGATATAATAACAAGACAATATGAATAAATTGTAAAAAAGAAGAAGTAAAAGAACTTATCTCTTCACATTAGTAATCCAAGATTTCAAATTTTGCAACATAAATATAAATCAAAGAACTTACTTACAAAATAAGATAAATTAAAAAAATTAGTCAATTTATCAATCAAAATAAAAAACTTTAAACAATGATAGAGAAAGATTGCAAATAAGTTAATTTGAAAAATAATCAAAAATAATAAAACATAAGTATCACTTTATGCAAAATATACAATAATAAAATATCAATAAATAACAATTCATCTACTATTTAATGAAAGAACATTATCAAATTATCAATATTACAACATAAACTACTTAGCGATCCAACACACACAAAGTGAAGTTTTTCAAATAAAAAACATATGAAATACCTAAATGATTAATCGGGGATTAATCGGATTAATCGGGCATTAATCGGGGATTAATCATTTTGGACCCGATTAATTGCCCGACCGCATAATCAGAGCGATTAATGTAATATTAAACGGGCTGTCACCGAATATGATTAATCGGCCGATTAATCTGATTTTTAGAACAGTGCAAATCCCAAAGGGAGACGTTCGCCACTTGATTAAGGACCTTACACGTGTCACAATATGCAAGACTTGGACTATCGCGTCAGATATGCCGGACTTTCCTCGAATGCCGCACGCCTCGAAAAGCGACGGTTGCTTAATTAACGCCGCAGCAGATGGGACGTACATTTAAGATTCTGCTAGCCTGTAGAGCCACGCACGCCGCTGCAAGATAAACACTGAAGCGACAACAAATCGACCCGAGCCCAGGTCTAGGGTTTTCTTCTCTATTTGCTCCCCTCTTTTTGTCAGAGTCCCCGGGAACGTATAACCCCCGAGGGAGGGATCCTGACCTCTTCAAAGAGAAGAAAGCAGAGGGGACATATGTGGTGGTCAGTTTCCGACCTTTTCGAGATCACGCCATATGTTCATCCAACACCAAATAGGCGAGCGACACGTGACTACTTTCGGAACCTCTGATTGGGAGTACCTATTCGATTCAAACCCCGAGCGGCTCTTATAGTTAGAAGGAAGAGATATAATCAGTTGTGAGAATCTCTATCTATAAACCAAATCCCTATTTGAACTCGACAGTTATAGCTCGGGAATATATCAACCATATCAATAGTTGGACGTAGATAATCAGATAAAGATGGACTCTCGTTCACCTCGTTCAAATCAGGATGTTCAATTTAACCGCCTCCGAGATAAGAGAGTTAAGTGTTCGAACTAAGCAGGACTCCTTAGCCTTATTCAAGTGACATGACTTGTGTATATATGAAAACCCTTCCTATATGAAAGGGAGATCGGAATCCAGAAACCCTAGCTCATCAGATAATCCCACCTGTAATCGCCATTGACACAGTGGAATCTCTCTCTCTGTGGTTTTCTCCCATTTGGGCTTTTACGTAATTCTCCGTGTTTGCGTTGGCTTTTCTGTGATTTAATTATGCTCACTCTATTATTTTGATGCGTGGATTAATTCCTTAGAAAATTATCCACTGCAAAACCGAAGCAATTCTGGCTATTATTTCTTTGTATAAGCAAATAATTAGAATTTAAATCTTTCTTAAGAGCTGGATATAATGTGCATTGGGCCTAAAGTGGGGGCTCTTGAATTAGAGAAGTGGCAGGAACTTCTGTTTTTAAATAATGCATACTCTTAAAGATATATTACCAATACTCAAATTCATTATGCTTTCTAAACCAGAACTAAATATTGCTACTTTTAGTCTGTTATCGCGCACATGCACACGTCAACCGAAACTGAGTTCTCAAACCTTGGGAAAAAGCAATTTATGTGATTGGTTAATAGCCCGTCAGAAGATGTCTGTTTTGCATTGCAATGGTCTATGATGGGTCATGTCGTATAATGCTTGAGCAAGAGATATTATAATGCTTGAGAAAGAGAGATTCATTATTGAGAGCTATGATCAATTAGATGATATTCTTTGGATTGAATAAAAAATTAGAAACCTATAATTGCTTCCTGGCTATTAAAAATCATCACTCCAAGTTCTGTTTCTGTTGACGCAATGGGCTGTTTGGGTGTGCCGTATTTTATTATTCCATTTCTAAACGAAGCTTATGAAGTATGATATTTCCCGAGCCAGTTATTACTTCCCACAAGCTCTCCTCCCCTTATTTAACAATCAATCATCTATGGAGCTAATTGCATGTTTTTCGTGATGTCTGACCTCATATAACTTACTCTCAGTCAATAGATCAGTTGTACATGGCAGGAATAATTCCTCTCCATGGTAGAGGTTGCCATTATAATGGTTATATGCACCATTTATGAGAATGCCAGTTATTCAAATATATCTAAGAGTATTAGACTTACCTCTGTTCATGTAAAGATTGCTTATAGGAAATATTTCCTTCAATGCTATAACCTCTAGTGTCCAATATATTCTACCACCCTATATCTTTAGTACAGTAGCTTGTTCTCCTTGCTGTCTAATAGCCTCTACTTATTTGAGTTTTAGGGGTACAAGTGTTCTTTCTCCTCCCTGGAAAACCATCTTTCAGTCATGAACCTTGAGGTACTTGGAGAGTTGGAGGCACGACGTGAACTCACTCTGATTATTAGACATGGCCTAAAGAAATTTCCTTCCTTTTCTAGACTCCATCTGCTGCTAAGCTTCATACAGTAGGAGATTGCTGCAAATCTAAAAGCAATGTACCCGAAATTTGTATGGCATGAGAATGCATGTTTTCCTCATTCTAAAGCAATAATTTACAACCTAGTAGTGTTGAAGGCTCTGTTTCAAAATTTTAATTCTGAGTAAACGTTTTGTAAGATATACTGCTTCTACTTTAATCATCTAAAGCTTCTTTATTTTTTTCCAATGCTTACTTTGTTTAGGTGGACACTGTGGTGAAAAGGTTAGAAAACAAAAATCAGCAAGATATTCAAGTGTTTGAGTGGTTTAAGAGACATGTTATTGAATCCAAATTGGATGTTATCATAGACCACCAGGAGATGGTAAGCCATTTGTATTGCTATGAAACATAATCTTGTTGTTATTTTTTGCTTATTGGTGATTTTTTTTTATTGCTATCTGCATTTGAACTTTGAAGGAAATTTTCTGGTGTTTATGGAACAGAAAATTTTATGTCTTAGTATCCTAATTTAATCAATTTTGCAATCTTCTATGTTACCAAAGGAGTTTATATGGCTAGCGCATATACATAATCCCTTTTTTTAATTCATTTTCATATGTGACATTGTGAACTGAATTCATTCACTATATTGTAGGAATATGAATGAGTTGCTGACAGCCCAATTTTGCACCCAACTCACTCTTCTGATATTTAATTACTTAAGAAAGTGACACCAGGTCATACTGCCTAATAGTATACAGTTAAAGCATATGCATCTGTCCATACCAACCTGAAAATTCAGCTCTATCGGAAGTTGTAGGTTCATCAATAGTGGGCCAATTTTTCCTTTACAAGCTAATTACAAAAAGTAGCATCTTTCATAGTTCTCAGCAGAATATTCAAATATATCAGTTAACTTCAGACATCAATCTATCATTTTGGATATCATTTTAATTACACTGACTGATGATTAATTTAAGAAAATATCATTGTATATACAATATCACCAGTTTTCAAGGAATTGATATGCCTAGAGTATTGATGCAGAGCTGAGATGATCCTTGATGATTCTAAGCTTGATGATTCCTAAGCCCCTTAGAGTTGCCTAAAAGTACTTGAGTTTGGATAGGACTTGGGTTTATCCATGTGGTTAGAATTTGAGTTGTTTAGGAGATTATTTGTTAGACTTTGAGATTATTTCGGATTTATTCTATGGATTTTGGATTTATTTAAGTCTTTAATTAGAATTTGTCATGATTTATTATTTTAGTTGCATTAGGATTTGATCATCATCTTTACTTAGGATTTAAGTTTATGGCAAAATTTAGTTGAAATATGGCTCTATGTTCAGTATCTATAAATAGGAATATTTTGTACTCAAAATTCAAATTTGGTGGTGATTGAAATTGATTATTGAAAGAATTTATTTTGTGTTCTTAGTTAAGGGTTGATTTGTTCCCTGATTAAGGGTTTTGTTACCTGGATTTCCTAGTTAAGGGCTTCCTGATCTTCTCCTCCTTCAATTCTTTCTAACCTCCTCCACCGCTTTGGCCATTACATTTAAACAATGCTCATGCTTAATATATATTTGCATGCAATGTATTACAGCCTAAAACTGTTGAGCTGCATTGTTATCTGTTGAGAGATGCTGACCAACCGTTGCTGTAGGATATATCCTTCTATCATTTCAGAAATTTGTGCCACACCAGAGGGCCAAAAATCATTAGCAATGCATGGAATATTGTGGTATTCATCAACAGCGTAGACTGTCTCCAAGCTGACATGACATTGGGCATGATTCAGTGGTTAGAAATCATTAGACATGAGGAACTTTTGTTCTCAGTCTGTTTTGTTATTTTGATTTAATTTTTTCTTTTCATTGTTATATGCTTAATTGTCTGTTTTTAAATAATTTTAGATCCCGCCTAAAGTTTTATCTGCTTTTTTTAATCTGTAAAGTTACTTTTTTCATATGCCGGCTGTTGTGCCTTTCTAGTGGAAATAGTTCAAACATTTGACTATACGAGCAGTTACTCTTTGGTGATTGCAGTTGTCACTTTTATCTTTTGGTGGCAAGGTAGAAGACAAAGATGTAACACTTCTTATCAGTGCTGGTCTTCTTGTAAGTGTGATACTGATGTTCCATTTCCCTATTTATTGAATGAAAGCTATACATGTCTTCACAAATGAGCACTTCCCATATTGCGTGCATTTTGACTAATGCAAAATCCGAACGACCATTAGTTTGCTGCATCCGCATGCTTGAATGAATTTTTGTAACTATTCTTGTGGTAGTGTCCAAAGTACGAGAGTGTTGAACATATATGATGTTTAATTGAAGGGATACATAGAAATGATAAAACTGATAAATTTAATGTTTTTTCTATGCAATTTGACTTCTGGATTTACTTTAAACGTTCTTGCTTCCTTTTAAAATGTTAAATATGGATATATGGCTTTCCTTTGCATCCAAAAACTTCAAAAGAGTATCACTTAGAAGGACTGAGATTCTCATTTTTGGATGGTACAGACACATTTCTTCAAGATTTGTGCTGGGAGGATTGATGTTGTAGGTTGAAGCAACACAAGGAAAGGGATCAAAGTAAACTAGGAATTTAAGGACAAGATTCAAGAGTTTCCAACTCAAATATGATAGCTAGTGTGTACTAAGTATTTATACGTATGATAATGCATGACATAGAGACTAAGATGAGGTTATCATTCTTTCTTATATAGTTAGATAAATGATACGCATTGCTTTGCAATGAATTTTTGAAGTATACCAAGATAGTCGAGTTATTGGACAAAGCTTTATTACACATGATTAGCTTGTACACAAACACTTGCACACCAGAGGTAGAAAAAGAGAGGCTGGAAGTTGACCATGCACAAGAAACATGGTGCCAGAAGTTGATGGAGATAATATGACATCAATTTGGGGATACGCTTATGAAGGAAATTGAAACTTCAGAATCATATACGTTCATATGAACAATATGTTAATGTATGGAACTTTCTAGAACTCCAGGGAGAGCATGGAGCTAAGCTACATGTTTATGCATTAAGTTATTAACTTGCTAGTGGCTACACACAGAAGGCATTAAATGGGAAAACACTATGTTTTAAGGCGGTAGTTAAGAAGCACTGAGGTCTTGTTCTACATGATGCTTTTCAACATGATGTTCATTTGTGTGAAATTTAGTCTATATATCACACTTAAATTGAGTGTTTTTTTTTGTAAGGATTTAAAAATTTTTTGACCATATTTTCTGGAACTATGTATATTTTATCCGATCCAGATCATGCTTTACGCTTCCAAAGTTCTTGCTCAAGCTTTTCATGGTGCCCTGTATAAGTGTCTCTTACTCTTGTGAGAGCTTATCAGCTAATCTTTTCTATATTTTCTGGTTGAGACATCTGCATTTCTACCTGATCCTCTTTAATCAAACTGTGGATGCTGTTATGTTCATGTTAGCCGATTCTAATCATTTTAGATTTCATGATCTGTGGGTCCCTGGACACTGCAGGTTACTTCATCAAAACTGTGAGATGCTTACACAATAAGTTGTCCTAGTCTAGAACTGGCACACTTTAAGTTAATCTCTCGTCAGTTAAAACAGATAATGGAGCAATTAGTACCAGTGTTACATAATGCGATGTGAGCTAGTATGTGATTTACTGGCACATATCATATGCTATTACATATGCAATCTGCAGAACTCAGGAGAAGGGAGAAAAAAAATCAAATCAGAAATAATAGGGAAAATCTGGAAACAATGGAAACTTAAATGCTTGTAAACATGCAGATGAAATGAGACGCGACTATAAAATACCACTGGTTGCAAATGAAACAATACTACTTTACTAAATGATTTACTTAACTAACAACTAGGAAAACCAAAAAAAATCAATGAACAACCCTCCTTCCCCCATGCCCGTGCGCACAGAAGGAAAAAACTGATCCGAATCTTCAATTATGTTTTTGGAAAACAAATGAGAGAGGGAGAGACAAATAACCAAAAAATGACATTTTATTGAGAAAATTATATGAAAAGATAAGAAGAATTGTTCAAACTTGCAATAATATCACAATTTTATGCTGGAATTCCCACCATCTTACCAAAGATCTCGCTAGAGAAGTTTGGTGGACGCGAGGCCTAAAAACTTAGGCTAAGAAATTGGGAAGTGAAGGAGGCAAGGAAACATGGAAAACGAGGAGGATAAGGATATATATAGTGTGGTCTTTAAGATAAATAGGTCAGGTTTATGGTCAAATTTCAGATCCATTACCTCCTGCATAATAAATGTCAAGGAGTAACTATGTGGCTGCCGGCATTCTTTTTTCACTTTTTTCCAAAATTTGAGAATTCTACTGTAGTTTTCAATTGGATAGGCATATGATGCTGCATATTTCACATTTTTGAACACTGATTAGTACATCTCTTATTCATTGGATACATATTTTGACGTATCACTAGTAATTATACACATAATTACTTCCTTCCAGTATCTTTTCTTAAAACTTTCCATGTTGGATTTTTCCGGATACTAGGAAGCTTCACTCCTGGTTCACTTCTATTTTCTTTGATTTTATGTTCTCCAGTGACAATTTGAGTTATGGGTTACTTATTATTTTTTAAAGTAATCTCATGCTTTCATTAAAAGTTACAGATAAATTTTTTCCTGTTATTTTATCATCACATTTCATTTTCTATACCACCTTTTCTGAAATTGCTTGCAATTTTACTCTAGACTCGCCAACTAATTGATCCAAACATGTACTGGTTTGCGATTCCAAGTATTGGATCGATATTGAAGGGTCTCTCACAGGTATGTCTCAGAAACTATGAAATTGAGACTTTAAGAATAATATGTTTTTTTTCCTATGTAGAATGTTGACAGGCTACTGAAACCACTGTTACCAGGACACTTCAAAATTTTGGATTTCTTGATGTTTTAGACACTTGAGGATACTTCTCTGACACTACTACGGCACTTTAAATTATAACACTATTGAAATATCACACTCGCTTTGCAATCTGAGCTTTTGTGTGCAATTCCAGAACACTAGATTATATCTAATAAATGTCTATAGTTATTTGTTTGAATCTTGACTGATGCGGACATCGAGCCCCGTGCATGGCGCGTGTATCACCAGTGGAGAAGGTACCTCGTTCCAGATTCCAGTACATGTAGAATTCTATTTTCTATTTTCTTTATTTTGAATTTTTTATTTTAATTTCTTTTTGATAGTTGTAATCCCACTGTGAATGAGAATTTTTAGTTTCTAAAATTTGGAATTGTAATTCTATTTTGATAAGGAGTTTTAGTTTTAGTTGTATTCAAAATTTGTAAAGGCTATAAATAACCTCTTGTATGAAACAATTTTTCACATATGAAGAAGTTTATGAATTTTTTCACAAAATTTGTGAGTGATGAGTTCTCTCTCTCAAATATCTCTCTTCGTGTGTGAAGTCTTTAGAGAAATCTTAGATTACTGGTGTGAAATCTTAGCTAGTCTATCCCCTTGTCCCATCTTTCTCTCTCTCTCTCTCTCAATTTCTCTTTTACTCAGCTTCTTCTTGCAATCCAAGCAACAACAAACCCAACTCCTCTTCCCTCCCTTTCTTCTCTCTCTGCATCAACCCACAAACCCAAATCCCTCTGTCCCGTCGACATCTTCACACCGACTAAGTACTCTTATCCTTGCGCCCTCTCGTTGCACGCTGACATGCCCCTATGAGAGATTTCTCTCGCGTCTGCAAGCATCACAAAGGATACTAAGATCTCACATAATCCTTAGTAGGTACGTTTCTAAATCAAATCAGTTATTTTGAGTCTGATATTTAAATTTCTGAGTTTTTATCAATTTAACTGCTGTCCATAAATGTGAGATTGTGTGTATCTGCTTGCCTGCAATTCAATAAATTTGATATTGATCATAGAATGTTGCGCATAATATATTATCTCTAATTGATTCTCAATTGAATTGGATTAAACTGCGTGTGATTAACTATTTGCTACTATTATTAGTTTTTTTATCCTTCCTATCAATAATCATTTCATGTTGGTGAAGCGTGATTGAGTATTTTATTGCTGATTTTCACTCACATACATCACATGTTTCACATCAATTTGGTATCAGAGCACGGTTAGTTAAAAATTACATCTTAGGTATTTTTATTTGCTTTCTTGCATAAATCTTTTTTAAAAAACAGTGTAATTTTAGAAATCTTGAAGGATCAATTCTTTCCCTGAAATTTTCATATGATTGGTGTTTAAGGAAGTGTATTTCAAAGTGGTTACTTAATTAAGGAACGCTTAAAGGCGGAAAACCTCACACTTGATTTATTCCCCGACCTGGCCGATTGGATTGATAACATTAGGGTTTGATTAATCCGACAATCTTAAAAATACCAACAAAATAAAATAAAAATTAGTTAGCTTTGTTTGCATATTACATTTAGGACTCATACATTGTTTGCCAACCTGTCGAGGTATTCTTTATTTGCTAGGAAAGTCTAGTGAATCCCACTCCATGCCTACGGATCCCCAACAAGTTGCCACGATATTCACCGAATTACATGCTCAACTTAAGGGCATCACCCAAACCCTGCACGCAAGTCAAGAGAGATTGACTACGTTAGAAACTCCCTGCGAAAATCGCAACAAACATGAAAAACGTGGTCTGTTGACATATTAGAATGACTGATACTTGACAAGCACCCAATTGGATGTGCCAACTTTTGTTGGTCATCTAGATTATTTGGACATTTTGATCCTAAAAATTTTATAGATAGGCTACAATGTATGGACAAGTACTTTACCTGGTACCTATTTTCTGAAGCTGAGAAAGTCAGGTTCGCTACTATGAAACTGACCGAACAAGCTAGCCAATACTGGACAGGTGTTGAAACTTTAAAGAAAACCTGATTTCAGCGACCAATAGAAACTTGAATTGCTATAAAGGACAAATTCAAGGGTAAATACGTGCTACCATATTACTACAATCATCTTCTTGACAAATGGCGTCGAATTACCCAGGGCAACAAATCTGCCAAGGAATATGTTACTAAATTCGATGAGTTTCTCACTCGCTACAATATCTTAGGCATAGAGAGTGATGCCCAAGTATTTTTCCAATTTAGAGCTAGACTTAAAGTAGACCTATAACATAAGTTGTGGAATCGTGGAATCATTGAACTAAAAAGAGCTTATGCCTTGGTTCAAGATTTAGATTCTTTCAAATTAGATTACATTTTTAGAAGTCAGAACACCGAACCCTAGCGTTCAAGTCCACTTTACATCAGTACCCACATTGAGTCAATTCGCAAACATCAACACACAAGGCGGACACCAAAGACAAAAGCAATGAAACTAACACTAACGATAATAATATTGAAAGAGACTTTTTCAAAATTAGCCCCACAATTAAGTGCTACAAATGTTAAGGTTATGTGCATGTTGTTGCCAACTGTCAAAGACCATTTAAGATTGTCATCAATGACGGAGTTTTTATTGAAGCACTTAAGTCTGATATTACTATTTCTTGAAAGTCACTCATGTGATTAAGGAGTTTAGTATTTTTTTCTTGGCTGTCACGGCTATTGTCTCTTTTGCTTCCACAACTGTCACCTACGCTATCCCTTTCCCGGCTCTACTGCTAACACCGTCTTTCCCACTTTCTCTACTATCAATTCCTAATGTCATTACTTGTTTTAGTTACTAACCCCTTCCTCCTCTACTGTTGATACCATCTCCTTTTTTCTTGTGGCATATGTTAAGTGCTAAATCGAAATTCTTCATAGACATTGTTCCCATAGCTAATCATGATAGGTCAAGTGAGTTTGCATCATCTTTTACATCAATTGAGTCTGCATCATCATTTACAATCCATATGCATAAATCACATAAGGAAATCAATGATAAAGTTGCATAACACAACGCCAATCATGAGATGCGAGCTGATAGGAATACATTAAAAACTTTTAATATTGGTGATGTTAAACAATTGCATGCTTGTAGTGCAAATCCATTTCAAACCTTGATGAAATTGAACGATAATGTTTATGCTATAAATCTTTTTATAAATGTTGGCATCAATTCAACTTTCAATGTTGAATACTTAGTGGATTACAAGGGTCTAGATGTTATCCCACTTGTTGATGAGTCTTCTTATAAGCCTATTTTCGAGAGCCTTTTTTATCACTACCAGATATTTTACCCTATACAACATGTCTAAGTTGATAAATTCTTAGATGATAAATTTATTACCACCCAAGATGGGTGGGATTCGAAAATATTTGATTTGTTGGACAAGAAAAGTACCAATTGATGATACATGGCTAGACCGAAGTGAACCGTCGAAGATTGATCATGAAAATTTGAAGCAGTATGAGAGCACTTTCACTTTTGAGTCGTGTTCTCTCCAACACGGGGAGAATTATGCGTTTATCGAGCCATGTCCATGGCGCGTGTATCACCTATGGAGAAGGCGCCTTGTTTCAGATTCCCACTAGCTGTAGAATTCTATTTTCTAGTTTCTTTATTTAGTGTTTTTTATTTTTAATTTCCTTTTGGTAGTTGTAATCTCACCCGTGATTGGGATTTTTTACTTTCTAAAATTTGGAGTTGTAATTCTATTTTGATTAGAAGTTTTAGTTTTAGTTGTATTCAAATTTTGCAAAGGCTATAGAAGGCCTCTTGTATCAAACAATTTTAGAAAATGAAGAAGTTTATGAAATTTTTCATAAAATTTGTGATTGGTAAGTTCTCTTCCAAATATCTCTCTTTGTGTGTGAAATTCTTAGAGAAATCCTAAATTAGTGGTGTGAAACCCTAACTAGTCTACACCCTTGCCCCATCTCTCTCTCTCTTTCTCAATCTCTCTCCCACTCACCTTCTCCATGCAACCCAAGGGACAACAAACCCAACTCCTCTTTCCTTTCTTTCTTCTCTCTCTGCATTAACCCGCATGCCCAAATCCCTTTTTCCAGTTGATAGCTTCACGCCAACCAATTACTCTCATCCTCGCGCCCTCTCTTTGCACGATAACAGGCCCCCACGAGAGATTTCTCTTACGTCTATAAGCATCACAAGAACACTGAAGTCTCACGTGATCCTCAATAGGTACGTTTCTAAATCAGATTGGTTATTTCGAGTCTGATATTTAAATCTCTGAGTTTTTATCAATTTAACTGCTATTCATAAATGTGAGATTGTGCGTATCTACTTGCATGTAATTCAGTAGATTTAATATTGATCGTAGAATCTTACCGCATAATATATTTTCCCTAATTGATTCTCGATTGAATTGGATTAAACTGCGCGTGATTAACTATTTGCTAGTATTATTAGTTTTTTTTATCCTTCCTACCAACGACCGTTTCATGTTGGTGAAGTGTGATTGGGTATTTTATTGCTGATTTTCACACACACATAACACGTCTCACATCATAACCCATTTTCTCTAGTTTCTTATTCATTACCGAGATAGCTATGTACATATTTGGATGCTTTGCTACGTCAG
Organism: Agave tequilana; assembly: GCA_038442645.1. Classification (NCBI taxonomy): domain Eukaryota; kingdom Viridiplantae; phylum Streptophyta; class Magnoliopsida; order Asparagales; family Asparagaceae; genus Agave; species Agave tequilana. Next base: position 134,684 of record JAVJIF010006617.1, on the reverse strand, counting down.
CGTCATGTGTCCATGTAACTTGAAGTTGAATATTATTTTATCGGGAAAATTATGTGTTTTGGCTCTTTTGGCTGATTGTATGCCTTAGATATAATGCACCTCCGAAAAATTAAATCAGATCAGCTTCCCTCTTTCATTAGACATGCTCTGTCTAGGAAATTTGGAGGCTTGCTCTTTTGGTTGCCTGAGTTTAAACCGCATGACCGAGAAGGTTGGTTTACCTGCCTACGAACTAGAAACATTATGGTTTTATTGAGTGGCCTCTTTTGCTCAGAGTTACCTTGAATTTGTGACCAACTCATGGAGGGTTGGGCGTCTGATACTGGGAAATTCAAGATGAGAAAACCCTATGATCAGTAGGCACAAGTGGAATAAGTTTACTCAAATTGCATGAATGAAAAATGGAAAACTTTATTAACTTATTTGAGAAATTACAAGAGGAATTTATCACTTGAGTTCCAATCCTTGGGCTTTATTTGTCAAGTTTCTGTTCCCTTAGAACGCGGTGACGGAGGAGATTATTTCCCCCCGCCATCATCTTCAGGATCACCGCCAGCATCCATCTTTGACCTCTTTAAACCCGGTTCATCTCAACTCAACTCTCTAAACAGACTCTAGCAGACCAATGACTTTGGACCATGAGCCTACAACAACATCAACAACAAACACGTCATGAGTCCATTGATGAAAAGGGGCTGGCAAAGCTAGAACCCAATCACCATCTCATCTTTATGAATTTGCTAAATTCGATACTTACTTTTGGAACTGTATGAGAATTCACTTGTTGGGACACATATAATATGTGACATGGATCTTATACATGGTATATGCATCAGAATTGCCTTAGGTACTTCTCCAAATATTGGCTGATTCGTTTTTACAGTGGTGCCATTACAATATGGCTCAAAAAATGGACGCATGGTTTGGATATTTATGAGCTGATACTCATATTAGGCCTAAAAGAGTAAACATATGTCTTGGATGTGTGCTTGAACCTGCAACTAAATCAAGCTTGAACAAAACCTAGCTCAATCATGTTTTAGGCAACTAGGTTAGGCCTTAAAGATAGTGGAAAAGAAGGCTGTCGCTCCATTGCCACTGATTCTATATTGGCTTGCTGCTGCTATCTGTCCTTGCCTCTGGTAGCTGTGCTTGCCACGACCATCTGTGCTTTTTGTCTTTTGCATGTGCTGCAGTGGAGAGAGGGGCTGTTTGGTTGCAAGGAAGTGGGCGGAAGTAAGGAAATAGGGAAGTGTAATTGCTCACTTCCTTATCTATCCAAATACCGGAAAAGGAAAATAAGAAAACATCTTTTCCTTTTATCTTTTCTCTTTTACACAACCATTTCCTCACTTTCAGAGTGCTACAGTTAATTTTGTGGTCATGTAAATCACATTTGTAATAAATTGTAGCACAAAACATTTAATTTTTTGACCATGTAAATCTCACTTGCATTCTAATTATAGTCTATTTTTTATTTTTCTTAATTAATTTTTATTTTAATATTATTTTACGGTCAACTTTGTGGTCAACTTTTCCACTTCAACTTTCACATTACCATCCAAACACCGGAAAAGACAAAATATTTTCCAAACCACACTTCTAATAACATCCAAACACCGGAAAACTTACTAACCAATTCCCAAGTTCCAAAGGGAATTATTACTACTTCCTCAATTCCTCACTTCCACCCTTAACCAAACAGGCTTATAGTGAAGAGAAGTTAGGTTAGGACTCTTGATCATTGAGGCTCTGTAATTGAGTTTAAGATGAAGGTTCCGTTGACTGTCTAGAATTGGTTAAACCCAACCTGATCCACTTCACATAAGAAGTAAAAATAATTAGGTTGACAGGCATCTTAATTTAAATTAATATATTGATTAAATAATCTGTTTGTCAATTCTTGTGTTGCTTGATGTTATTCTAGTATAAACTGAATGATGGGATCTTGGTTATAAAGCATAGGATCTTGAAAAATAATTTGAATTGAGTTACAACAGAGGCTGAGTTGGTCAACATGGATCAGTGATTTCCCAGCAACACTTCATATAATGTTATATGTATGCCCAAATAGATCCATACTTGTTAAGCAAATATGTTATCTTATGAATTTCTCGTCCTTGATAGCATGTAATGAATATTATTTTTTAGGGAAGAAAGGAACTCCTTTCATTTCTAAATCGGAGAAAATATAAAGAGATGCCTATTGCTGCTTTAGAAAAGAAGCGCTTGCGACTATCATCACTTGACATGCGGTTCCATGTGCGAGATCTAATTGGATCTGGCCACTTGAAAACTGTACATACACCAACTGGGATACTTGTGCGGGTCTCCAAAGATTGAGTGGCAGGTACTTACTAATTGGCTATTTAATTCTTAAATTAGTAATTATGTGATGTATATTGCTTATGCTTTTGATTCACCATTATAATACTCAGGGCTCAAATTTGTATGACATTTGGGGGTGCTTGAATCCAATATTTACTGGTGCTCAACTCCAAGTTCCACTGGATTTCATGTTAACATCTCAGAGAAAAAAAAATGAGATTTTGAAAGCTAGCAAACAAGGCAGATTAGGTGACCTCCATAATTCTGTTACTTTATAACTGAGGTTGCTATTTTTCAGTGGTCATTGCACTAACACAAAATAATATGCCACAAGATGTTCAAATGATTGCATGATTACATTCCGAACAAAAAAGAAAAAGAATTGAGAATGAAAATTTGAGTCTTTAATAAACCACAAATATACTGATTGTTGACCAGCAAAAGAGGCTGCACATGACTATCTCATGCATTATCATCTTGGTCAGATTCATTTTATTCAATTTAGGTTCTTTGTTTATGTAATTGAGATCAGTGTTCTAAAAATCGGTTTCATTATTCGTGCGGTCCAACACTGAATAATGATTAATCGGATTAATCGGAGATTAATTAAGGATTAATCATTTTTGAAAATTTTAATATATTTAATTATATTTATACACAACTACATATGAATATGTACAGTTAATTGTTGAAAATGCCTAAATATTATACAAGACAATATTGAAGTTATAAACCATGATATGATGAACAAGTCAATATGAATAAATAGTAAAAAAAAGAAGAAATAAAAGAACTTATCTCTTCACATTAGTAATCTAAAATTTCAAATTTTGCAACATAAAAATAAATCAAAGAACTTACTTGCAAAATAAGATAAATAAAAAAAATTAGTCAATTTATCAATCAAAATAATGAACTTTAAAAAATAATGGAGAAAGATTGCTAAATAAGTTAATTTGAAAAATAATAAAACATAAGTATCACTTTATGCAAAATATACAATAATAAAATATCATAATTCATTTACTATTTAATAAATAACAATTCATCTACTATTTAATAAAAGATCATTATCAAATCATCAAATTACAACATAAACTACTTAGCGATCTAATACACACAAAGTGAAGTTTTTCAAATAAAGAACATATGAAATACCTAAATAATTAATCGGGGATTAATCGGGGATTAATCATTTTGAACCCGATTACTCGCCCGAGCGCATAATCAGAGCGATTAATGTAATATTAAGCGGGTTGTCACCGAATAGGATTAATCGGCCGATTAATCCGATTTTTAGAACAGTGATTGAGATGTGTTTTCTAATATGTTTGATTTCTTGGTGTTTATTGTTGTCTTCCCTAATATTTTTCATACTTGAATTAAAAAAAATTCTAAAAACAGTTTTTATTGCTATTTTGGTCAATATAACTAGTTAAGATCCACTATAATCATTAATAATCTTGTGAAAGGAAAGATTATTTTACATTTGAATTCAGGTTTTCCCGGAAGCTATGTTGCACTGGTGTGGGCATGGAATACAAGTATACAACACATTATGGTTGTATGGATACATCAAAATCCTGAAAATGCGGAATTCAGATAACATGATATATACAATAATTATAAACTTATATTTGTGTTTTTGAGTTAATATTCTTTATCTATAAGATGTTTTAGTAATCTGTTTTTGTTAATAAAACACAATAAGTCAGATAATACAAAATATTTCTAACTTATATGATTAAATAGTTATCAGAGTAATCATGATTTTTCATAACAAAGTGGGAAAAATTATATAAGTGCATTGAAGAATCAACTGGAATTATGTATCCATCGTCCATGCATTAGGATTTTCACTTCTAGTTTCCTAGACATCTTTGACATATTTTGATATGTTACAAATTTTGTAGTGCGTGAAAAGAAGCATCCGATTATCCAAGAATCTAATATAGTTATGTTTTTTCTCTACTGAAAACTTCTCCGCAACATAGCCAATACGTACAACTTGTATCAGATAAAAAGTGTACACCGGATTGAAGGGTCAAAAACTCTGAAAGTATATTGGTTAAGGAGTTGGATGTTGGTTTTGTTTTGAGAGCAGTTTTGTGCAACCCCCCTAGCCACCCCTAGTCACCCCCAGCCTTGAAGCAAAACCACCCTGCACAAAGGAATGTGCACACACAAAGCATTGATTAAGTCTCCTTTAGTTTTTCAGTATACACATTATTGGAAGAGAGGGGTGTCTGGATCTATGCGGTGGTATCTGGTCTTCTTTGCATTTTGGTGCATCAGTGATGCTGTCTTCTTAAGTAGTTTTTTTACCTCTTTCTATTTTGCATGCTTGGAGTCTATTTTAATTCCAACTTCTAGGGAGATCTATAAAATTTTATATGTATATCTCTCAAATAGGTAGTGTCAGGATTATATTTAGATACATTAAAGTAAGTCCTTGTCTTTGAAACTATTTCAAAGTCTAAAAAAGAGTAAGTTCTGAGCTTATTTTTTTTTTTTGACTAGGATTTGACTGCTACCATTTAGGATGGGTTACTTAGCCAAAGCTAGTACTTATGTTTTATGAGAGTATTCTTTACTGTATGATTTAGTGGACACGAAGGGATGAAAGTTGAGTTTTCTAAGGCTGACGCCTTGTCTTCATTGCACAGACATGCGCTGAAGGCCATGCGTCTGCGTGCAACACATATTTGCAACATCACATGCAAGATACTTTGGGGACATGCGTGTGGCATGTCCAACACATGTTCATCCTCGAAGCAACTGGGAGACGGTTGGATTTGGGTCGGATGGTGTTTAGTTTTCAAGATTTATATGATCAGGAATTTACAGTTTATTTGAAATTACGTTCACACAATTCGTTTTTATGAGCTTTGAGGTTATTTCATGTCTCTTAATTATAAATATTTATATACAATATTATTTTGTTGATGTATCTTTGACCTATTTGTATTCGAGGTTTCTCTTTTTTAGATTTTACACATGTTCGCGGCTTATCATGTTCATATCCGTGTGTGTCTCACACAGGGCCTTGTTATCTATTCCCTTGTCTATCATCTTCTTGTTTTTCTTTAAGATAGTTTAGAAGGGTGTCAACACTCCCTTTGCAAAAGCAAAACCACTAGTATCCAAATTAACCAATCGGCGGAGTGTGGTGGCATATATATCTTGTTATGTTGTACATAGAAACCACTGCTCCTATTCCCCATTAGAGAATCATTCGGACCACTACATCTCCCATAGATATGTATAAAGTCATCTCCTCATATTGGAGGACAGACCAGAATATATTTAATGAGGAATTGGGCAAGTGCAAGGCTCTTTGTTTTTTGATCCATTTAATGACAGTAAAGGAGTCTCCCTCTGCCCTCATTTTTATGAAGGGGCATTAAAACTGAATACTATTGAATTGTCCATGCTGATGCCGAAGTTGCAAAGCAGAGTAAGCAGAATTGAAGCCAAAGTGAAAACTGAACCATGTGCAGAACTAAAATTAAACTGTACACTTATGCGAAGATTGTAAGAAAAATCAAATATTCAACTTGTTTGATCGGGTTAGGATTTTAAAGATCCCCAAACCTAGTATAAGAGAAGTTTTAGAGATCCCAAACTCAGTTGAAGAACAGGTTTTAGAGATCCCCCAAGTTAAATACAATAAGAGGTTCTGAAGAATCTTAGACTTAGTAGCAGAGGAGACTTCAAAGATCCTTAGAGTCAATAAAAAGAGGAAGGTTTAGAGATGTCCAAACTCAATACAAGTGTTGGAGATCCCCCAAACTGAGTAGAAGTACGTTTCAGAGATCCTCAAACTTGATAGAAAGAGGAGCTTTTAGAAACTCAATAAAAGATGAGGTATTAGAGATCCCCAAACGAGTATGTTTAAGAGATCTTAAGCTTAATAAAAGAGGTTTTAAAGATTTTTTTACTTCGTAAAACTGTAAAGAGAGTTCTCGAGATCTTCAGACTCAAAGAAAAATTGTTTTTAGAGATTTTCAAACTCCATATAAAACTGTCAAATCTAAGTAGAATTAGACCTTTTAAGATTAGTTATTAGTATTGAGTTATTGGGTTGTTACCCTTATACCCCTCTTGTCTTCTATATATACCTTGTACCATCTCTGATGTTAATAAAATCAATTCCTTTCTAGGATTTTCTATTTCTTAACACGGTATCAGAGCTACCCCTTTTCCATCATCACCTTATTAAAACAATTCTAACCACCACCAAAACCCTAGCCGCCAAAAAAAAAACTTCACCCTAGTCACCAACTATCTAGTTCATCTCTTCTTCTTATCTTTCTTTTATTTTAGATCTAATGTGATCTTAAATTTAGATCTAAAAAAAATTACTGTTCACATGAACAATACTGTGGCAGTACTGTTCATCGTGAACAGTGCCGTGGGTACTGTTCATCCAAAAAAAAGTCTTTCTCCTTCAAGTTTCAAAACCCTAGCCGTCATCAAATGTCGCCTCATCTATTGTCTTTCGTCATTAACTTTTATTGCTGTTGAATCATCAGATGGTGTTGTTGGCTACTTTTGTTACTATTGTCGATCTCTATTGTTATTAATCGATTCTACATCTACCGTGGGTATCTCTATTACTATCGAGTTCGAGGATCTCCTAAAATCTCTCCTACTGAGCTCGAAGATATCTCAAAACCTCTCACTCTACTGAGTTTAGAAAACTCTAAAATCTTATTTGTATCTAAGACGACGATGAATATTAACTTTTTGCACGGAAGTTTGGTTTAATTGGCAACTTCAGCGTTGGCATCGAAGATTCAGCAGTATGGCATAAGATTATCAATTTCATATTTATTTCTTAATTTTTTTTTGTTTAGGAAAACTTTATTTAGAAGATGTTTTCTAATTTATGTAAGAAGCTGGGCATAGATCTCTATGCTTCAGCATGAGGGGGAGTGTTAAGATTAGTTATTAGTATTAGGTAATTGAGTTATTGGGTTGTTACCCATATACCCACCTTGTCTTCTATATATACTTTGTACCTTCTCTTGTATTAATAAAATCAATTCCTTTCAAGGATTTTTTATTTCTTAACAAGACCAAACAAAACCCATTAATGCATCTAGTAGGCCCAAAACACTTGTATGCTGGTATACAACCAAACCAATTTTAGTCAGAATAGTAGATTTCCAGCTTGTCTTTATCTTCCCCCCTCTATTTAGGTAAAAAAAAAAAAAAGAAAGATGAATAGTACTGATGAACACTATAGTGAACACTAATCAGTTTTTATTTATTCTTTTTGTAAGAGGGGTTTCAGGAAGGAAGAGAGGAAAAAAAAAAAAGAAAGGGCAAAGAAAATGGATTGAAAGAAGAAAGCAAAAGGAGAAAGATAACTCTGGCGCAACATTGAGCAGTGATGAAGACTTAAATTGATACCATGCTAAACTATGAAGGATTACATCTATCTTTATTGATACTCACAAAAATTACAAAACACATCTGGCATAAAATCATGTACAAACCCCTCTCTACATAAAGTTCATATAAAACCGAATCCTACTCAAATTATGACTCGTAATATAATTAAGAGTCTAGTATTCTAATACTCCAAATACTATAAGAACTCTATATACATGTCATTATTTAACACACATAATATTTTTTGTCATATTTATATTGTACTTGTATCCTACTTTTTGGAACTTAGTTGTATCACATGTTCCATATCATTGTAGCAAGGATTTGAAGAAGAGACGAGCCCCACAAACTTTTTTTTCATGCCAAGTTTTTATTGAATATTTAGTTTTGGATATTGTTTAAAGTAGGTGGTCTTAGGAATATACATCTTTAAGTATATTAGATCTTTTTTTGGTAAATTTTTGTAGAGTCTAAAAATATAAAAGTTCAATTTTATTTTACAACCATTAGATTATATAAATTTAATATGTTTTTTAGCATGCTTGTTTTATCGTATCAGATATACTTTATTCATGTTCATTACATGAGCATGAATGAAAATGAAGTTTGTTAAAATTACAACCTGGTATCTACTTTTTCGGCTGTCATCTTCTTTTCTTTCCTTCTTCTTGGTGGTTACGCAAATAGGGCTTGTGGGTCTGTTTGGTTGTCGTAATTGGCCGTAATTCGTAAGTCGTAATTGGTAAATTCTTTACAGTTGTAAATGAATTACATGCATGTAAGTTTTACGGTGTTTTGTTGGTAATATAAAGTTGTAAGTGGGAAAGTGTATTGTGTTTTACGGTGTTTGGTTGTCGTAATGCCTAAGTGAAAAAGTTGACCATAAAATTAACTATTTGGTGATTTAAAAATTTTTAATAATGCAAATAAATACTAAAAATGCTAAATATTAAAAAAATTAATATTAATATAAAAATAATACAAATTTTGCATGACCACAAAATTAACTGTAAGTGGGCTGTAATTAAGTGGTAATTGAGTTGCAAGTGAGTGGTAGTTGAGTTGCATAAGTCTTTTACGAATTACGGTCCAAACAAATGCCGTAGTTGTAATTGGGTTGTAAGTCATTTACATATTACGGCCTTTTATGGCTTTTACGTCCAAACAAACATGCCCTGTATCTCGTCTGGTTGGGTTTTTAATATCCGTATTTGAATATCAAGTGGCATCAACTTTGAAATTGCATGCCAAATCCATCCACTATGATTTATTTCTAAGGTTGTATTCAGGTCAGGTTCGAGATGCCTATGACCATTTAGTTTTCCGGTTCATATATATGCAAATCTCTATCCCACCCGATACTAATCGGGTCAGGATGGGTACGGTTCGGTTGGGTCCTAGCTAGGTATATTTTATTTAGTATCAAAATGATTCTGAACCTTTTACCAAAGCATGAAATATAGTACTAGTTCAATTATTAACTCCTTAAAAAGAGAAGTCTTAAGATTTTAGAATAACCCTGTGCCTAATCTTTCTGAATTTGAATAATTTTTTCCCCTTTTCTTTTTTGCAGACACATAATATTTAAGAAGCTTACTGGTGTTTATTGTGATCCGTAGAAATTTAGGCATTTAGTGATTGACCGTTAATTAAATTAAAGGTTCTGATCAGATTATATTTAGAAATTGGAAATTAATATATTCACAAGGAACTCTTGAATATGCCACTGCCAGTAGGTAGGTCATAAAGCATCTAAATTGTTAGACATGTCCTGGACTGTTTCAGTTCCTGGTCTATGTAAGGTGATGGTTTGAGTATGTAGATTGCCAAGTCTCGCAATTCCTGTATTGGAGCATGCGAGATGCAGAAGCTCGTTATAAACACAGTGTGTCATATACGTGTCTGCACTACATTGAAATCATTAATGTTATTCGTTCATCTACCTTGTTTTAAAAGTTAAATTTAACTTCTCAGATTTATAAAACAATATATGGCTCCTGCTCAAAATGTTTCTCTGTTTAGAAAATTTGAAATTTACTGCTGACCAAGTCTTTTTACTCCTAAAGTAAGTACACACAGACAGACAAATTATTTAGGATTCATTTCAGGTTAATTAAAGCCTTATGTGCCATAAATCTAATGTAAATTTCTCATTTCTTCTGAAACAGGTGCTGCTGTTGATTGGGGCAGACGAAAATCATGGCTACTCCGTTCATTTTGAAATGGCTGAGATCCCTTTACCAATCAACCTTTTGTTTTGTAGGACTGTTAAATAAAGCTGTGCAAGATAACTGCGTCCATTTTGTCTTTTTAGAATTCTGTAAGTTTTTTTCTTTAAATAACATTATAATTTCTTTTTAGATTTTTCAATTGTAATTCACCGCAAACTTCTTGTTACCAAAAATCCCTGTGATACAATTTTAATTGGTTTCACTTTAGAATTATGTTTTTAACCATCATTCCTTCTTTTAGCTCTTGCATGGTTTCATCTCTAAATCAAAATGTTTCATTCAAAAACAAGTCCATTATGACCTTTTTATCTAGGCTTCCTTCAAATATGTCTCTGAAACTCCATTGTATAGTTGTACTATCATATTTTGAATTACTCTCTGTTGGTAAATATTTAGATCCTAATTGATACTCTTATTGCTCGTGGAATGTAGTTTTGAATTACTCTGTTGGTAAATTGTTCAGATCTTTGTTGATAAAGTTATTGCTTGTGGAATGTAGTTGCTATAATATTTTCTGACTTCTTATTCACTAATCTTCCTATTGGACATTTAAATTACTGACTTTTGTTGGATGTTTTTAACCAACTTGTAACCTTTGAGGACTGACACTAGGATACGATTCCTTAGACTCCTTTTTCACTAGTAGATTTATATTGTGATGCATCTTCCTTACTGTATTTGAATTCTATTGAAGGTGTTGCAAGAGATACTGTGTATCGGTGTATTAAGTTTAGTTCCACATTGTCTGTGAGACTAAGAGTACTATGTATTGACTACTATATATATACATCAGGGTATGAGGCTTTGACCTCAACTCTCTCTCCCAATCTTTGATACACTATAACATAGTATCAATGCCATTCAAAAATCCCCCTAAGTCCCCAAACCATAATCCCTTCCTCTCTGAAAAAAGTACCGTTCATCTTCCCATGACGAGCCCCCACGAACCTAACCCTAGACCCGCCTCTCTCTTCATCGTCTTCGTCCCCTTCAGCCACCTTCCTTGCCATCGCTATCACTGCAGCCGCCTCTCGTCGTCGCGATTGTTGATGCAGAGTCTTTGCCGTCGCCACCTCTTGCTTGTCTTCGTCACCATCTGAAGCAGAGTCTCCACCGCCGCCCCCTCTCGCTCGTCTTCGTCTTCGACTAATCCGACCCGTCGCCACCTTGTCTTCGTCGCCATCTCTTCTTCGTCAAGCCATCGCCGTCTTCATCTCTGCCTTCATCTTCATCTTGTCAGCATCATTGTCGTCTTTGTCTTTTGCTGTCGTCTTCATCATCAGCGTCATCTTCGTCGTCGTCACCTTTTCGTTGATGTTTTCTGTCATCGTCCGCGTCTCATCGCCGATGCTCTGCACTCGTCGCTGCTGTCTCTGTGCCCCGCAACACTGTAGCAGATAGATTGGGAAAGTGATTCGGGTCTATACTAAACCCGACTCGCCAGTAGCCAACCCAACCCGATCAACCCGACCAACCCTGAGCCGACGGCTCCACCCGAGCCGAGCTTGAGACGACGGCTCAAACCGAGCCGACCCTGAGACGATGGCTCAGATCGAGCCAATTCAAAACTGACTAAGTTGCCTGCTACACTGTCAGCCAGTTTGGGTTTGATTTTCGGGCCATTTTGTAGCCATTCGGAGCCTGATTCACGCACTTCTCGAAGCGTTGGAACCAGAAGTTAGAGCTATGCATCTATAGTCTTTACAAAGTTTGTTTCTGGTCATGTCTCGTGTTTATATTGACAATTTGGGTGACAGAGTTTCTGAGCAAGAGTTTGAGGATGAATTTCAAACATATGGAGTTTTTTAAAGACATATTTGAGTCTATGTAGCACGAACACGGATACGGACAAGACAAAATCCAAAAAAAAGGACACGAGAACACAACAAATAATATTTTATTATTATTACATATAGATAAATTTCTTTCCCCTGTTTCTAAATTTTCAATTCTCTCATACTTCAAAAGAGGTGGCATTGTCTTCAATTTTTTCAACGGTACTTTCCGAGGTAGATATTTCTACATAACTCTACCTATGTGAGTAGAATAATAAATAATCAACTTGTCAAAAAATAATCAAGCATGCATAATTAATTTTATTAAATGTAAGTAGAATAATAAGTAATCAACTTGTCAAAAAATAATCAAGCATGCATAATTAATTTTATTAAATGTAAGTAGAATAATAAGTAATCAACTAGTCAAAAAATAATCAAGCATGCATAATTAATTTTATTAAATGTAAGTAGAATAATAAGTAATCAACTAGTCAAAAAATAATCAAGCATGAATAATTTATTTTATTAAAGGTAAGATGAAAAACAAAATAAAATCTAAATAATTTACATCTATAGCATCTATAAACTAACAAACAAAAAAAAAAAAAAACTAACTAATACCTCACCTAGTTCGTGATGAGTATCAATTCTACTAACATATTTGCTAATGTCAGAATTATATTTTTTTCATATTTATTTAAGCGATGTGTGATTTTTAGATATATAATACGTGATCTTTAAATTTTATTTAATGCCAATACGACGTTGGACACGGTTATGGCTGTTCAAAATTCAACATGGCATCAGAGTGTCCGATATGTGTTGGCAAATGTCTTGCAAGTGTCGGTGTACGACACGTGTCCGACACAGACACGACACTCACTTTGAAGTGTCCGTGCTTCATAGATTTGGGTTGCGAGAAAGCCATTGAGTTATGCCTTTATTGACTTTGATGTCCTTAGAGATGCTCAAGATGGAATTCATGACGTGGATGGTAAAGATAACTGGAGGGTTGAACTTTTCCATTACTCTAGAAGTAGTGGTGACCGTGCTCATGGTTCTGGAGAACTTGGTAGTGTTAACGACTGTCGTTGTAGTCGCACTCATCCAAGTGACCGTAAGAGTCCAGACGAGCATTCTTATCTCTCTACTACAGCTCAAACAGGTAGTTAGTACCCTCATATCTTGTCTTACATCATTTAGGTCACATACTTGGATTATAGATTCAGGAACTACTGATCATGTGACTGGGAACTGAGGTATTATGTTCTCTTTTACTTCTACATCATCTTCTAACTCTGTAGAATTAGCAGATGACTCCTTCACACCAATCTAGGGTATTGATAATGTCGCTATCACCCTTACTCTTTATCGTCTGTTTTCTATTTACCTCGTTTTTCTTATAACTTATCATCAGTAAGATTACCAAGATTTTAAATTGTACAATGACATTTTTCCGACGCATTATGTATTTCAGGAGCTTGGGACGGGGAACACGATTGGCGCAAGACATGAGCAGAATGAACTGTATGAGCTAGAGTCGACATCCGATCAGGTGGCCTGCACCAGCACTTTTAACATTGGACTACCATTGTCAGTTAGGTCACCCATTTGTACTTAAGACTGATTCTTCTTTTGATTTAGGTCAAATTTAATCTTAGAATGTGATTTTTGTCAGTTAGGGAAGCGCCATCGTGTGTCTTACCCTAGTCGGGTCAATAAGAGGACTGATAAGCCATTTGATTTAGTACATTTTGATGTACATGGTCCGTATCCAGTACCTTCAAAACTGAAATTTAGGGATTTTGTTAGCTTTGTGAATGATCATTCTCGAGTCACATGGATATATCTGCTAAAATCTCGTTCTGAGGTGTTTTTCAACTTTAAGATTTTTTATTCAGAAATAAAGAATTAGTTTAATTTCGAACATTAAAATTTTGAGATTTGGTTATGCTAAAAAAAAAAAATCTGGAGAACATCTTTAGACAATTTTTGGAATAAAATGGAGTCTTGCATCAATGCTCTTGTGTTTATACGCCTTAGCAGAATGGGGTAGCTGAATGTAAGAATAGACACTTTCTTGACATAGCTAGGACTCTTTTTTTTTCCTTAGATAGGTGCTAAAAGAATTTTAGGGTGAGGCCATTTTAACTGCTTGTTACTTGATAAATCAAATGCCATCCTCTGTATTGCAACATAAAATGTTATATTCCATTCTTTACTCCGATGTTGATTTGTTCCCTTTGCCTCTTAAAATTTTTGGGTCTCTCTGTTTTGTTCATAATCATAACCCTTATAAGACAAAACTTGATTTTAGGTTTCTTAAAGGGATTTTTCTTGGCTACTCTAAAATTCAGAAAGATTCTAAATATTTTTGTCTCTCCATAGGCCGAGATATCTTGTCCGCAAGCCTAAACCTGGGTTTTCACAGCTCATTCTTCTTCCGCGTCAAATGATTTTGATTACCTCCTCTATCGGGAAAATTACTCAATAGTGGTGAGTCTCATCTGAAACTGTGACTACTAAAAATCCACTTTGATTTCATGATCCACATAAGACTTATACAAGATGAACAACTCCTGCTCCTGTGCCACTGCCAACCTCAATATCAAGCCCTACGTAAGAATCAAGTGAGACTGCCATCGCTCAATTACCTGATAATTCTACTACTGATGATCTTCTCACTGCACTTCAAAATGACAAATATACTTGTACCTCAACATCTTTTTTTCAATTTTATTTTTTTATTCTTATTTATCCTCTCTTTTTGTTCATTTATTTCATCTTTGTATACATGCTCGGTTCTCAAGAATGTGTCAGAAGCACTGTCTATTTCAGGTTAGACTTAGGCGATACAGGAGGAGATGGTGGCCTTAGAGCAAAACGGGACTTGAAAATTAGTCACACTTCCACTGTGAAAAAAGTCGTTGGGTGCAAATGGGTGTATACTGTCAAGTTAAAACACCGATGCGTCTTTGGCTCGCTTAAAGGCGAGATTAGTTGCCAAAAGTTACTCACAGGTGTATAGGCTTGATTATGTGGATACCTTCTCTCCGGTAGCGAAGATGAATCTGTGCGGATCATGGTGTTCTTGACAGCGACTTACCACTGACCACCTCATCAGTTGGAGATCAAGAATGCCTTTTCAATGGTATTCTTGATGAGGAGGTTTGCATAGAGTAACCACCAAACTTTATTTCTTAGGGGGAGTGTGCGCAGAAGGTTTGAGGGTTGAAAAAGTCACTTTACAGTCTGAAACAGTTTTCGAGAGCCTTGTTTGGGTGCTTTGCATCAGTGATTTAAGAGTTTGGTCTCTGTTGAGTAGGAAAAGACCACTATGTGTTTTGGCGAATACAGTACGGGAAGATGATCCTGCTGTGTATGTGGATGATATTTTGTGATCACATGAGATGACACGAAGGGTATTGATAGCCTGAAGAAATACTTACAGAAGTACTTTCAGACTAAAGATTTTGGATCCGTGAAGTATTTCTTAGGTATTGATGTGGCTAGATCCAACAAGGATATTCTTTTATCACAGAGGAAGTATGTACTTGACTTGCTTTCGGAGGCTGGAATGCTAGAATGCAAGAGTATTGATTCTCCGATGGATGTGAACACGAAGCTGCTACCAGATCAGAAGAAGCTTTTTGAGGATGCTGGGAGGTACAAGAGTTTGGTAGAGAAATTGAACTACCTGATAGTGAGCAGACGGGACATCACATTTGCACTCAGCGTAGTGAGTCAGTTTTTATCAGCATCGAGGACTAGCCACTTGGAGGCAGTAGTGAGGATATTGAGGTATCTGAAGAAAGCTTTAGAGAGGGCTTCTTTATTCAAATCAGTAACACACCTGAGTAGCAGGTTTCTCCGATGCAGACGGGGCAGGATGCTCTTTTAACCGGAGGTCAACCACATGATGTCTTTCTTGGAGGTAATTTTTGTGTCATGGAAAAGAAAGGAGCAACACATGGTCTCTAGGTCCAGTGCAGAATTGGAGTACCGGATGCTGGCAAATGTGACACTAGAGCTGGTTTGGATTAGAGATCTATTGACAGAGATTGGTTTTCCTCTAAAGTGTACCATGAGACTATATGGCGACAGCAAGACAACCACACACATTGTTGAAAATGACGTGTTCCTTGAGAGAACCAACGACATTGAGGTTGATTGTCATATAGTTCGTCAGAAGCTTGAGAAAAGATCATTATGGCAAAGCATGTAGCATCAAGACACCAGTTAACAGATCTTCTTACTAAACCATTTAGTAAAACAAGAGTAGATTTTATTTATGACAAGTTGGACATGTATGATATATATGCTCTAGCTGGAGGGGGAGTATTGAAAGAAATATTGTGTATTGATGTATTGAGTTTAGTCCCACATTGCCTGTGAGACTAGGAGTACTATATATTGACTATTATATATATATATATATATATATATATATATATATATATATATATCAGGGTATAAGGCTTAAACCTCAACTCTTTCTCTCAATCTCTGATACATTATAATAGAAGGTATTCGGCTATTCTTGAAACTGAGGGGATATTCGGGTACTGTGTTGGAGTCTCCATATTGTTCCTGTCAGACATTATTTTATTATTATCGTATTTATATTTCTCTAGAGTATTATAATGATGGGTATTTAGATATATACCCCTCAAACTTTAGTATTTAAAAAATGTACCCCCAAAATATTTGATTTTAGAAATTTACTCTTGAAATCTTCTAGATCTTAATAACTTACATCTTCAGTTAGATTTTGAATGAAATAAGAGCGTTTTACCCATTATGCCCTTCTCCTTTCTTCATTGTTCCCATATGACAAACTCAAATTCTATCAAAATTAAAAATTTTCTCCTCTCTCACTCAGAGCTCTCTAATAATTTCCTTAAACCTAAAGTTCCACTAATTTTTCTCTCAAATCTCACTAAAGATTTCTTGAAAATTTTCTCAAATTTCTTAAGGAGCATATGTGAAAATGATTTGATGTTAGTTTGTTGTGATAAATAAATGAAATAGAAATGTGCTTAATTTGAGAGAGAAAAATGGAGAAGGATGAGAAATAGGTAAGAAAAAGAGATGAGTTTATAAGTTTAAGTTGGAATGTAATGTTTAGTAATTTAATTAAAGACAAATTAGTCATTTTTAAAAAAATAGGCTAGTTAATAGAATCAAATCGGAATATTCTCCGTTTATTCTAAGGGGATAAACTTTATCTAGAAGATTTGCAGGGTAAGTTTCTAATATTAAAGATTTGGGGGTAAATTTCTAAATACCAAAGATTTGGGGGGGGGGGGGGGGTATATATCTACATAACCCTATAATTATATATGATGGGAAACATAAACAACATGTTCACACTTATCATAATCATCATTTAAGCCTTTTCCATCAAAATGGAGCAGGCTATGTTCTGTGAAAGATTTGAAAGAAATTTACAACCGTCTCTCAATTTGACTCCGCTAAATAAGCACCAAATTCCTGGTCAAGTGTACTATGGATAAAACTTGGGCTTGCCATAAATCCTAGAAGGTTTTTTGGCAGGCAGAAAATCCTATTTAATGATCATGCATGTTATGCTCATTCAATCAAGGGGACATTCATCCAGAGCTCAAGACTTAAAGAAAAGTTACAAAGAAGGGGAGGGATGTGAGATGTTACACAGGGAATTACATTAGACATTGACACACAACCAAAGCTAAGGAACAAATTGGAACACATTCCCTTCCCATTAACAACCAAACATCTAGTGTATAAAATATTCTCTTTATAGTTTATACATTATTTTTTTTTATTCACTTTTATTCATGTTTTGTCCAACTTGACAGCCTGGTGCTAAATTCTCTGATAGATATAGCCTTACATTGAATCAGTCTACTACTTCCATTATATAATGATAGTATTATTGCAAGGAGGAAGAATGCTGCATTACATGTGTCACTGACCTTATAAAAAAACTCTTAGAAATTGCTGAGGACTTCAGATTGCATTGAATTCAGGATGCTAGTGGTCAAGGTTTTGGCTGCAATTGTATGTAGCGAATTTAGGGTTTTTATGAGTATTGAGGGAGATATTGATTTTCCTCACAGATGCAAATTCATACAATCATGATGTGGAAAAACTTAGAATGCGAATTTAGAAAGATATAAAAGAAGAAAAGAATAATTGTTGAAGTCCTTGGTCTAGAAAGATATTATACTAAGCATAAGAAGCAAAGAAAGGCTAAAATATTTGGATCTGAGTTCAAGTTAAAAGATCTAATATTAGGGAATTGATACTATTATACAGTTCGCTAACAGAAAAGATGCTGCTTCAGGAGGGAAATGATATCTGCTGACTCTTGAGAGAGTTCTGCTAGAAGCTGAATATTTTGCACCGTTTCAGTTTGTGCTAGAATCATTATATAAAAGCTAAATCATATCAGCATTTTACTTACTGATCTGAAACTTGGCTGTAATGGAATTTCAGCCATTACCTATGGATTAAGGATCTAGTAGTAGTGATTATAACAATTTGACCATAATGTGATTTTGGTCCTAAAATGCACATACATGAAGAGTCACAGAGCTCCTTTGTGTACACACAACATTTCGCTCCCTCTCTGATTTAGTCTTGGAACTGATAAGCGTTTCCAGCAAGTAGATGATTTGGATTTGGCTTGTAGATTTAAGATTCAAGGCTAAATAGAACTATTTTAATTAGGTTTGAATTCCAATTCTTATTTCTCTTAGGTTTCAACTGACACTGATCTGATTTGATCAACTTGAAATCACAAATATGCTTTAGGTTTCATGACATTTTCATTGTTTTGATGTCGATGATGCAATTTTGTTTCCACTGAATTATCAATCATTATATGTTGATACGGTGCTGGCAGTCATTCATTATTGTTTAATCATAGTTTTTATTTGTCACTATTTATTTGTTTATTGAACAAAGGCAATGCCTGGTCTTGAACCCGGGCATTCCTAACCCAGCCTGCACCTTTACCCGTGAGCTTGGTCTCATTGGCTTTTACTAACATATTTGATCATCTTTCTTCACTTAATATTGTTTTGTCTTAGATGTGATCTTTTTCTGTTGTGAAGTATCCTGAGACATACCTCTGTGGAAACTCTGGCTGATTACATGGGTTTGATCAATCATCCCCTTTATACATGTTAATATGCTATAATCATTTTCTAATCTATCAAGGTTTTTGTCATTTCTTTCCCAACTTGTTCTTTCTCCACGGGTGACAGCAATTTACAAGAAAATAAATACCGTATTTTGTTGTCATATGTTTGTCTCAGCCTCCTAATATTACCATTTATTGATTTTTTTTTTTAAACGTTTAGGTGAGATAATTTTTCCAGTGTTTTTGGTATCCAGTGGAGCAATATTTGTTTTATCATTCTGTATTACACAAATGCTAAAACATGCTTAGTAATCCTCCTCCATTTTTATTGTCTGTGTGTTTATGGGGTGATCTTTTTCTCTTATCAGAGATTCTCAAGCATTCGTCTCGCTAGAAAGTTTGATTAAAAGGAATGGATTTGGTCAATGATGGCCCCATTTTTTTTTTATTACTGCTATTATTTCTGTGAAGAGGTTTTTCGATTTCTTTTGTTATACCCCCCCCCCCCCCCCCCCCCCCAACATAACAGACAAATAAAAAAACAATATTATTTTTTGTTGTCTTGTTTGTCTCCCCTCCTAATACTACCAATATACTATTCACTATTGTTATTGTTATTGTTTGTATGTGTTGGTATACACGTGCCTGTGTGCGTGTATAAATCTGTTACTAGAAAACGGGGCCACTTGCGATCCATGATCTGGATTGCATTTTTCTCTTTTGTGGACCATTAGTAAGTGGGAACATGCAATCCAGATTATGAATCGCAAGGGGGGATTAGTAATTTGGAATTATGATGTCAACATTTCGGATCTTCAACAACTCTTCAAACAAAACACGCTTCCCTTCAAGTCTTAAACCACCCTTTGAGGGCAATGCATGTGACTCTTCAATTTTCTTACAATTAATGAAGCTAATGGAAATAGGCAAATTGCAGAAATAAGAAATTTCTTTTGGAAAGAGAAGAAAGAAAACGAGGCAAAGAGTGGGATAGTTTAGAAATGCTATTCTTGCTGCTAATATATCAATGACCACCTTCTAGGATCTCGGATTGGAGCCTGTTGAGGATGTGGATCTAGACCTAAGGATCAGAGAAGATGGACTTGATGGATCTTTTACGGGGAAAACATGGATTATGGTAGAGAAGTGAGGGAATGGGCAAACGAGGGGGAATTTATGAAAAAGAGGCTGTTGGAGGTGAGAGGATGGGCATGGTGGACTTGAAAGAGGGGAGGGAGGGGTTTTAGCCAATGAGAGAAAGACTTCTTGTGATCTCTCCCATCGCCGCTTCTATGATTTGATAAAGCCCATCATTTCTGCTGGCTGGCCACCTTCTCGGCCACGTATGTGCTGGAATTGTAAAGAAGGAATATGATGCAAATCTTGCATGCGTTGGTGTGTATTTGTATCATATTCGTATTTGATGTGGGCATAAGAGGGGAGAAACCGGTGCTTAAAGATCACAATGATGACACCGGGGGGGGGGGGGGGGGGGGTGCAAAAGAGAAAAAAAAGAGGTGGAAGACCAGGGCCTTTTGGGTAATAATTTTTTTATAGGAATTCACAATATGTGAATGCAATATATCCAACTTTAAGGGAAGAAATCACACTCCCAGTGTCCCACAAAATGAGAGAATATGATGCCAATGATAATCCAATATTCTAGGAGATGTTTATATTATTAATAAATGTGGAAATCTACTTTGGAATCTGAAATTCACCAGGAGATTCTTATATACCAAATGCAACTATGTTCATTCCTCTTTATAAGTTATATACGAATCTTCTTTTATGATGTCTGTCTGAGGTGGTGAGAAGACGAGTGCCAATAAAGTTTATTAAAAAAAATCTAGGTAGTTGAAGGCTGCTTATTTTGTTATCTTAAATTGGCATTTGGCCAACTTTGTTTAGGCTTTCCATTAAAAGTAATAACTTGTTCTACAGCCAATTGACGAAGTTGTTAGGAAAATTGCTTCCATGAAGTATTGATTGCAAAACCACTGATGGTATAGGACCAAGAAAAAGAAAAAAGGTTATTGGTTCTTGTCCAATAGTTTGTCCTCAAGACATTTTCCCATCAGCTGCATCTCTTTCTTTACTATTGTTGCCATTTGTTTCTCCCTTTACCTTCTAATACCAGGCCTTTCTTGTGGATTCTTATTGTCGGCCCAAATTTAGTGCTACTTTAACTGTTTATTTCCTGTTAAACTTTCGAACTTTAATTTGTATATTGTGCCAGAGGCTACTTCTAACCAAGTATATATAAATATGGGAAGATTTAGAGGATTACAGTCACTTGATCATAATGTCTGTTTTGTTGTCTTAACATCTTCCTTGTGTTGGGGGCAAGGACTTTCTTGATGACGATGAACAAGAACAGATCAGATCTAAAGAAAGGAACAAGATCGCAGATCTATCAAAAGATAACACACAAAGAACACTAGAAATTATGTGAAAAACTCAAAACAAGAAAAAACCACGGAGTCGCTCGCAAATCCACTATTATCGAGAGATTACTGGGAGATAAAAAAGAAGACCTTATAACCGCTTTTTACAATAGCTCTAGGTTTTCACCACCACGCTCTAATTACGACGCATCTCCTTTTATAGAGAAAACTAGGGTTACAAGTTGTGACATTTCTAAATGTCTTTGAAACATAACTTGAGTTTCCTCTATTACGAAGCTTTCAGGCTGGATCGCATTCGCTAGGCCTCACTGCGCCTTGGGAATGTTCCTTTCCTCTGTCGCTCGGAATGTTCCTCCTATGACTCATCCTCCGAACACTTGAACATGCCTCCATTTGAAACTCCAAGCTTGTCCATACTCACCTGTAGTACGCCTTTGCTTGGAGAGTCAGCGAGGTAGTCCAGTCCTCGAGAGACTCTTCCCAAGGCCCTGTCTCCGAGTCAACCTAGGATGGACTTTCTGACTTCCTACCTCCTATTGCGTCTGGGCCTCGCAGTTCTTCCTGCGTAATACTTCTACGAGGGCGATTCTCCGTCAAGTTCGACAATCAGGCTCTACAATTTCAATAATCTCCCACTTTGAGACTGATAGTCTACGCAGCAACATCCCTATTCTCTCTCTCTCTCTCTATCTCTCTCTCTCTCTCTCTCTCGTTCTCGACTAATAGTGACTTCGAGTGGCTCAAACTCGGATCTTCAGGCTTGAAGATCCACATAAGTTGAGCAACTTTTCAGCTTCTCCACCGTGATCATCTTGGTCAACATATCTGCTAGATTCTGACTTGTGTGTATCTTCAGTAGTGAGAACACACCATCCTTCAACAGCTTGCAGATGAAGTGGCATCACACATAGACCAAATTATTTGCAAGGTCAATCGCGCTTTTGCTATCTCTGTGCAGTGACGGAGACTCCTGCTCCTTCTCAAGCTCTTTCAAAAAATTCTTCAGTCGTATCAGTTTCTTGCAAGTTTTTGTTGCTGCGACATACTCGGTCTCTATCATCGACAATGCAATCATCTTCTGCAACCTCGACACCTAGCTCACAAACTTTAATTCCCAAGGTGAAGACATAACCAGTGGTACTCCTCCGACTGTCTACATCACCCGCAAAGTCAAGAGTCAACATATCCCAGTAGCTGAACGTTCGTATTTCCATAGCACAATGCCACTCATTTGAAGAATTTTCTTCACAGGACCCAAGTCCTTCATTGAGAATTCTTCCGCCAAACTGGCATTGAGATTCACAATCTCCTTCATGCTGGACCTAATAGCAAGCATATCATCTACGTACAATAGTAGCATGATATAAGAATTCTCGAACCACTAGGAATAGCAGTAATGACCAGCCTCCAGTCTTGTGAAACCACTGCTCATCATGAATATGTCAAACTTCAGACACCACTGCCTCAGAGTCTATTTCAAGCTATAAAGACTGTTCTTTAGCTTGCAAACCAACTGCTCCTTCTCAGGCATGATATATTCCTGTAGCTGTGACATGTAAATGTCCTAGAAATTGTCATGGAGGAACGCGGTCTTAACATCTAACTGTTCTAGATGTGAATCCTCTGCTGCCACAAATACTGAGCACACATCTAATAGTAGTAAGTTTCACAACATGAGAGAAAATCTCGTTGAAGTCAATACCTACTCGTTGTTGAAATTCCTTCACAACTAGCCTTGCTTTGTACCTCTCTCCTGGTGCCATCATCTCCTCTTTTAGTCAGTAGACCCACTTGTTATGCAGGGCACGCTTGCTCTCTGATAGTTCAATCAAATCTCACGTGTGGTTCTCCATGAGAGACACTATCTCATCATCTACAGCAAGCTCCTACTCAGCCTTGGCTTCCACCTGTAAAGCCTCTTCTTAACACTCAGGCTCACCACAGTCAGTCAATAACAGATAGTGTAAGACATGAGAAAATCTTTCTGGAGCCTTCATCTGCCTGGTTGAGCGCCTTATTTTAGTTTGGGTGTCGGATATGCTACTCGGGATTCCACATTCTCCTTAGGAATGTTTCAAGCATTGTCCACGAGAGCATCTTCAAGTTCGACGAACTCCGAGTCTGCATCACTCTGTTGCTCAGGAGTGCTCTGAGGTGCTACTCCGAGATCATTCTCCAAAGTGTTCTCCGTTTGCAAGTCTTTGTACGTCTTCTATTCATTGAAAATCACATCCTTGTGCTTAAAGATCTTGTGTTCTTGGGATCCTAGAACCGATAGTCATACTCATCAGTTCAGTATCCAATGAAGATGCACCTTCTAGACTTTGGGTCTAACTTGCTCTTGTGACTTAGCTCAAATTGGACATAAGAGATACGATTAAATGTACCCGGTGATTTATGTTTTCCTCTTTGCCGCTCCATGTCTCCTCGAGAATCTCATAGTTTAAAGGCACTGAGGGTTCTCTGTTGATCATATACACTGCTGTGTTGACTGCATCTGCTTAGAACTGCTTGGGCAAAGCAGCGTGTATCCGCATGCTCCGGGCATGCTTCAGAATAGTCTTATTCATGGCTCCGCCACTCCATTTTGATGAGCGTTTCTGGAACCGTCTTCACTTTTCGGATTCCCCGACTTGCACTGAGCTCTTCGAATCTGCCATCACACCCCCGTTATCAGACTTCAAGCACTTAAGTTTCTGACCTGATTCATTTTCGACTTCGGCCAGTCATTTCTTAAACACCTTGAACAGATTCGACTTGTGTTTCAAGAAATACACCCAGACCTTCCTATTAGAATCATCATGAACGTCATAAAATACAATGAGCCTCCGAGAGAGAGAACTGAAGTCTTATCCCAGACATCAATATGCACTAACTCCAACTCTCAGCCTTCGTAGTCTTTCTCACCATTGAGAAACTGACTCGCTTTTGCTTCACGTAGACACAGTCTCCACAGAAGTCTAGTTCAACAGACTTCAATCCCGACAACTGATCCTTGGAGAGCATCATCTTTATTTCCTTGTCGCTCATATGCCCAAGTCTTTGATGCCACACCCCTACATCTGCCTCCAACGAAGCAACTTAAATTGATGCCCTGAAATTCGACGTCATGTAGATGATACCTTCTTCCCGTGGGCCATCACCATGGCACTTTTGGTGATTTTGCATACATCTCCATCAGGTGGTCTTCATCCCTCAGTCCGTAAGTTGACCGACAGAGATCAGCCTCAGTACATATCTGACGTTCCTCAACTTTAGTGTCGAGCCATTAAAGAGGCTAACCACCACATTGCCTTTCCCGATAATGTCACATGGTTCATCATCTCTCAATTACACCTTCCTAAGTCTACCTTTCACATAGTTTTGAAAGATATATTGTCGGGAAGTGACGTGAAAAGAGGCACCAGAGTCAATAACTTATGACTCGCTAGATTCAACCAAGAAGAGAATCAAGGCATCAGATCCATCACTCTTCATGATATACGCAGATCCTTCTCCCTGCCTTTGCCTTCTTTATCCTTCATCTGCTTGCAGTCCTTCTGAATATGCCCCATCTCACCACACCGCCAACATCCCGCACCCCTCGTCTTGGATGTACCTTTTTCCGATTTAAATTTTGATCTCCCATTCTTTTTCTTATCTCTATTCGCAGACCTCCCTTTCTGATCGACACTCAATGCACTCCCTGATGTCTCAGCCGACCCCGAAGACTTCCTGTGCGCCTCTTCATTAAGAAGTACACCCACCACATGATCAAACTTCAAGTTTCTGTCCCACAAGAATTGCTCACTGTTATCAAGAGACCATCCCAGGCCTTCGACAAATTGGATAATAGAACCACTGCTCTGATTTTGTCTTTGAAATTAATCTCAACTGATTCCAACTGGCTCGTTAGCGTGTTGAATCTGTCGAGATACCCAACAACGCTTCCGCTATCAGCCATCTTTAGGTTGAACAACTTCATCAAGAATACCTTGTTTGACGCCGATGGTTTCTCGTACATCTTTGATAGCGCCATCAAGTCTTTGATTGTCTTTTTCCTGAAGACGTTGAAGGCAATCTTCGATGCCAGGGACAATCGGATCGCTCCTAGGGTTTGTCGATTTAGAATCTCCCACTTACCATCGGGCATCTCCTTTGGCTTGTGGGTCTATCCGTCGAGAGGAAGATATATGTTTTTTTGATACAGGTAGTCTTCGATTTGCATCTTCCAGAACCTGAAGTTCATGCCGTTGAATCTTTCAACTCTGATCTTTCCTTCGTCAGCCATCTCGAACCAAAGCTCTGATACCAGGTGTTAGGGGCAAGTACTTTTTTGATGGCGACGAGCAGAACAGAGCAAATCAAAGAAAGGAACAAGATCGCAGATCTATCAAAGGGCTGTTTGGATGCCCGAAAGTGGGTGAAAGTGAGGACGTGAAAGCATGATTCTTTTCCTTTTGGAAAATGAGAATTTGTGTTTCTTTTCGGTGTTTGAATAGTAGTTGGGAAGCGTAATTGGAAAAGTATGTCTTTTTCGGTGTTGGTTGGTAATGTGAAAGTGGAAGAGGAAAGGTTGATCACAAAGTTGATTGTAAAATAATATTAAAATAAAAATTAATTATGAAAATAATTTGGACTGTAATTAGAATGCAAGTAAAATTTACATGACCACAAATTAACTGTTTTGAGCTACAACTTATTACAAATGAGACTTACATGATTGCAAAATTAACTGTAGTACCTTGAAAGTGAAGAAATGACTGTGTAAAGGGAAAAGAGAAAAGGACAAAGGGTTTTTTCATTTCTTTTTCTCTGTTTGGATGGGAAGCGGAAGTGGGAAATGACACTTCCTCACTTCCGCCCACTTTCTTGAATCCAAATAGCCCCCTAACAACAACACACAGAGAATACTGAAAATTACGTGGAAAACCAAAAATGAAAAAATCATGGAGTCGCTCGCAAATCCGCTGTTATTGAGGGATTACAGGGAGATAAAGAAGAAGACCTCACAGCTGCTTCTTACATAGTTCTAGTTTTTCACCACCACATCCTAATTACGGCGCATTTTTTTTATTGAGAAAACTAGGGTTATAAGTTGTGACATTCCTAAACTGCCATTGACACATGACTTGAGTTTTCTGTATCGTGAAACTGTCAGGCTGGACTGCATTCGCTACGCCTCGGGGATGTTCCTTTGCTCTGTCGCTCGAATTGCTTCTCCTGAGACTCTGAGTGATCCCCAAACACTTGAACATGTCTCCATCTGAAACTCCAAGCTCGCCCACACTCGCTTGTAGTATACCTTTACTCGGAGAGTCAGCGAGGTAGTCCAGTCCTCGGGAGACTCTTCCCGAGGCCCTGCCTTCGAGTTACCTAGGATGGACTTCCTAGCTCTCAATATTATTGTACTGGTTCTTGAATTTTCCTCCTCAGCAGTCTGAACCTTTTTATTATACAGTACATCCATCCATTTTTGTAGTGCCGTCTCATGGATTATTTGGTATGCAACCAAGCACATATTACATTCAAAGATATGTGGTGGTAATTTTTATTCGATCTTAACAGTTCATTTTTCTGCTGGTTTACCTCTGATGATTAGTCTATATACTTGATTGATCAGAGTAAAAGTTGCTTTGTAATTTTGTAAGCTACCTCTTTCTAATTTTATAATTCTAATTACCATTCTAATTAACATTCTAATTCTACTTAGTTCATCTTGCCTCACAGCCTCAAGCCGGTATGCCATCGTCCACCAGCCTTGTGCATTCCATTATTTGACACTGTATATATGTATCTCGATTGGATTTGAAATTTTGGAACTTTTTTGATTGCTACTGTGCTCAATCATTCTTATAGGTGATGCAGGTGTCAGTATTAAGACCTTGTCTTAGACTTCACGGCCATCCGTGCGTCAGCAGGATCAGAGCCATCTGTTTCTTGTGGGGCAATGGTGAGCCATGGTGATCCATACCTCGTGAGCTCGCAACTTGTGAGGGCAGAACACATCATGTTCTTGTTTTATTTCAGAAGGGCTAAAGTTTAGTTTTGTTCATTATTGTTAATGCACACCACAACTTGATCCAGTTTTTCATTTGTAATCTCTTATCTTCCTTTGTACTTAATCTATCTGATCTGGACATTGTACAACTCCTGAAGCATTAAATCCTTAGTTTGTCTTGCTAATCCTCTGCTTTTTGTCTCTTTACAAACGTTTAGTCAGATGCGTAGTGTCACATGATTTTTTACATCGTCTCCTTCTCTCTGTTCCAGCCTTTTTTTTATGTGCCCTATTTGTTTCTTTGTTTTCCTTGTGAGCTAATGAAGGTGTATTCTAATATTGTGTCCAGGGAGCTGGCATGTCGCTTGCGCCCAATTTGGTGGGGATCGGCCTCGTGACCTCAACCCCTATGGGTCCTCTGCCGTCCTGATTGATAAGCCACGGGCTCGACTCCCCTCCTAATTTTTTGTGATTAATTTATGATCCAGTAAATTACTTACCACTTCCTCTCTCATTATTGGAGCAAAGCTATGGCCATGCTTCCCTTTCAAGAATCTTGTCAGAATCAGCTTATGCAATGCAATGCTTGTAGACAACCATTTCCACCTTCCCAAGCCATCGATACAGTCCTCCAGTGCTAATACAAACAAACCCCTAACTAGCCAAGGAGATGCCCGAGAAATTATTCTATTATACTGATGCCTTGATTGGTCGTTTTCTTTGAGAATGAGAAGACGGCTGATGCCAACCATCTGATTGGAATATTACACTGGGCCAGCGCGGCCAGGCTGATTATTCTCTCGTGCTAATTATTCTCTCGTGAATAATGTGTGTGCGTGTGTGCAGGTGTTACCAATAACCATCTGTGCCTAAAGGTCATTGCTGCTGCATTGGTGCCGTATCAGCCACCAGGGCTTTGGTGTGGTCCGCCAACGTGTCTCCAGAGATTCACTTGATTACCAGCTGTTGGGAGATCAACGTCTGGCCATCCAACGGTGAGGATTATCCTTTCTCGTCATACTTATTTATCATATGTCGCGGGCCTGCCTGCATTAGGGATCAACATATGCTACTAATTAACATAATGCTAGCATCAGCATTTGAGTGAAGAATATTCTTCTAACATTCTACGAATCCTTATCCATCATTCTTTTGCCAGAAAGAAAATGACATTTTCATGATCTTTGACGTGGCTGATGCGGGCCAAAGTTCACGACTATTTTTTATCAGAGTATTTTTTTCCCCTTCTCATATACCTTTTTTTTGTTCCCCTGCTGTAGTTCTGTCCCCTTTGACATTCTATTAGTTTTACTGTTGGTGTCCGTATATTCCTTTGCTAATTTGCCATTGTCTTTCTGCTATTTTTATATATAAGTTTCTGTATTTTGCGCCAGAATAGATTAAGATAGAACATTCGTGAAGACATTGGGCTTCAAGAATTGTGATTTGAATGCTGCAAGAAATTCTTGCTTCCATTGGTTATTCAAATCAGTTGACAGAAATGAAGACTGAGATTTAAAGAACACTCAAGGCAGTTGACAAAAATGAAGATTGAGATTCAAAGAACGCATATTAGGGATCATGCGAGTAGACTATATTTGAATTTCTTTTATCTTTTCCTTGAGGTGTCATATTTAGATAGCTATGTGTATATTATTGTATTTCGCTTGCAGAACAATATTTCCAATTATTTATCTGTTTGCGTGCATCTTTTCATTTTGGGAAAAAAAACGTGTGTTTAAATGTCTTCGGATTGAACATTGATATTAATTTGTATCACATATTCTTAATCGATGTCACATATTGGCTGATATTAAAATTAGTCAGATGATCAAGTTTGATTCCTCAGTTGGAAAATCAAGCCAAATGGGGATATCCTCTCGAAAGCAATACTGTCACTGGTAATTAACTTTTTAATAGAATCAAAGGAATTTGTTAGACACATGCTTTGAGGATCAAGGTGGGGACCAGGGGGATTAAAATATTTCCCCTTTTCCAAGTAATAAAGGGAAAAAAATATTTCTCATGATTCAATCACATAATTTTATTATCTTTTTCGCGACGAAGACAGAAAGCGATTTGTTGGGCGCCTAATCATGCTAAGTTGCAGCTAGAATTATCCATGAATTTGGTGTTAGAATTATCTTTATTAGTATTATGACAAAAGTTTAGCAGATGCCTGAATTTCAAGTGTATCCATTCTTGGGTCCACACACTGCGCAATTAGATAAATTGGCCCATCCTGGCCCACTGCCGCGTGGAGCCCTCCAGGATTACCAGTTTTACTTATGATCACGCCAAATGATTGAAATGATTATCTATTGATTACTTGGCGCGCGTGCGCTTTCGTCGCTGCGAAATGTCACGGCATCGAGAATATTTTTCTTTAAGGGACTGTTTGCAAAATTTCAGCTAGAAAGCAAAAGTATTTGTTCCGGCAAATGCGGGCTCTACAACGTTTCAATGCTTCTGTTTTTATATGAGAAAAATACGAAAGTAAAAAATAGACAGTTGGATCCGTAAACAGTAGAGATTCTGAGGGCCATATTTTCCTCTTGCAAGCGCAGGAAAACGCAAAGAAACTCTATCGAAAACACTGTAGCATGTAACTTTTGTTGAGAAAGCTTCATTTGTGAGACCCACTGTAATTTTTTCTCAAAACAAAATCCCAACCAAACACGCTCTAAGGGGATGTTGATTGCTGGAAGGAAGGAGAGTATGGAGCCGGCACTCTTTCTACAAAGACCGACAACCCCCCCACCCCCCCCCCCCCCCCCCCCCCCCCCCCCCCCCACCACCACGGAGAAACTCTTTATAAAAGAGGAGCTCTTTAAAGTTTCTCAATCATGGAGTTTAAAATTTTCGAAATGCAGGAAAATGCTTGATTCGCCCACTGAGCACACCCGTTGGTGCACCTACGTTGTGCGTCCACGTGTCACTGGAAGTGTTGGCATGATTTAATCGAGAGTCAATTTTTGTGACTAGGCTTGGATTACATGTCCAAATATCAGCTCTGGAAAAGGACAGCCTAAAGAGCACATGAATAACAAACTGGGGCGAATGATAGACTCTATAGTTGTTTATTTTGAAACTCGAAGCTGAGTTGCTTGCAATTTGATCTTCAAAGGATCGTCAACAAGCATTGTTTGGATGGATTGCAGGTTCACTATTACTTTTCACACATATACGCGGTTTGAGTACAGTTACAATTGTGGTAATTGGAGCTTAATACGTGGTTTTAGTCACATAACGGAGTTACCAAACATAAGGAATCAAAGAGCTATATCTATGTATCAATAAAATATATTAAGCTCGCTATTGTTTTTTTTTTTTTTTTTTTTTTTTTTTTTTTTTTTTTTTTTGTTTAGGCCAAACCTTCTGTTTTTTTCTACTTGTCTTAGAATTTTTTAGAATATTAAGTGGTTGGCAAATATTTTGACGATAAAATAAGAAGAAAAGCTTGGATGATGAAGCGAATATATATATATATATATATATATATATAATATATTATATATATATATATATATATATATATTATATATATAGAGAGAGAGAGAGAGAGAGAGAGAGTGTATATCAGCCGACGGCTGAGAGACCCTCTCAGCCTGCGGTGTCGTGGCACATTATTAGCCACACTAGAAAGGACGGCCCGCTTACCGAAATAGTTGAAATTACTAAATAGCCTTGCTGTAAAAGACAATAGATTTGTATAGTTTATTATAATTTTATATTTTCTGACGTTACTCATTTTGTCACAATTATCTTTTATAACTGCGGCCAAACTGCAAACATTTTTTTATCAAATCACGAAACTAATTTGAATCCTTCTTTTATTATTTTTTTTGTTATCTGATTTGAAATTTAATGATTTTTTAATATAGTCGCAGTTTTACTTTTTTTTCGCATGCAATGTATAAATTTTTTTTTTTTTTTACATATTGAATTCGGACAAGAACTGCGACTATGATCGCAGTGCTTAACGAGAGCAAGTCGTGGTACTGCGACTATGGTCGCAGTACTCACGACAGCATTTTTTTTGGGTGAGTTTTTTTGCTAAGTTATATGTAATAACGGTGTCTAAGGACTGATAATATAGTCGCAGTTTATGTATGGTTTTATATGTTTGATCTTCACTGTAACTTATTGCATGCGAAGTAGGACTGCGACTATGGTCGCAGTGTTTAAGAACAACAGTGGAAATCGTAGGACTGCGACTATGGTCGCAGTGTTTAAGGAGAACAGTGGCAATTTTCTAATTTGCGATATACAGTGAAATATACTGATTTGAGAGGATTGCGATGATGTTCGCAGTATTATCTGTTCATATAATTTATTTTTGAACTGCGACCATGGGAGCTGTTTATAACTTTATTGAATGCAAAACTATCAAACTGTTTATGACTGGACAACGACCGTGGTCGCAGTTTCATATGTAATTATAATATGAGTACTGCGACCATTATTTCAGATAAGATGCAGAATTAATATCTATACGGTATACTTTGTATGTATTTTAAAAATGTGAAAGATTATTTTGTAGATAGAAGGAAATTTTATTTATAACATAATATGGTGAGAAAGAGACCTTACAAAAAAAAAAGAGCATTAAAAGCTTTTAAGAGAAGACAAAATAACGTTGAATATCAGAAGATCAGGAAATCCTAATCCTCGTCATCATCACCATGATAAGCAGATTCGTCTTCTTCATTCTCCTGGTCTTCCTGTTCATCACTTATTTCCTCACCATCTTCCTGTTTTTGAGATTTTTTTGGTTCATCGATAAACTCCCAGAATGGATCGTCTCTATCAAGCTCTTCGTCCGATCCGTTGCGAGAAAACGAGCCTATAGCATCAGAGGACATGCTTTCATCAAGCATGCCTTCGTCAAGTGGCAGAGGAATAATGTCCTCCTCACTAACCCACATGAAAACTTCATCATCATCATGAATAGGAGGATCAGTTAAAATATTATTTGATGTAGTGAGATAGTCAAAAGGAGTGAAGTCCAGACTGGTATCAGATTCCAGACTGGTATCAGATTCACTAGAATACCCTGAAGAAAGAGGACTAGTGGGATATTTATTGAAGTTGAATTCTGAGTGTTCAGAGGAAGAAGATGGGGAAGACATGATTCAAGAATGAATTATTTTTCTGAAAGTTTTTGAAATCAAATTGAAAAGGAGCAAAAATATAGTTTTTAGATATGAGATAATATATTAGTTACAAACACTATATAAAGGTCAATAATGTGAAAGAACATGAATAGTAATAATAATTGTTATAGGTTGAAGAGTTATGGCTGGAGAATCCGAAGAGTTCCTTTTTTCCAGAGGTTTACTACGTGAAGTAAAAAATAAACTTGTTATAAAATGTTTTGCCTATATCTTTGTAAATCACCTAGAGGGGGGTGAATAGGTGATAATGCTAATCTAGAAACTAAATGCGGAAGTTAAAAATAATTTGCACAAACACTTAATACAACCAACAAGTGTAGCCGAATTCCCCGTGAAGGGCTCTGAACTAACTCCTCTTGATTCCCCTAGATAAGGGTTGAGGTGTTATATGAAGCTCTTGTGGTTAAGTACAAGTGAGGCACACACACAAGCAAGCCAAGCATATAAGGATGAACAATATGAAATAATGCAAGGCAACACAAGCAATATGAATGATATGACAATATGAATAATGTTTTGCACAAATAAAAGAGAGAGAGAGAGAGAGAGAGAGAGAGAGTTAGAGAGACAATGGATCAAACGCAAACACAAAGATATGTTTCGAGGTTGAGCCCCTAGCTCTACGTCCCCGCCTTCACTGAGAAGGATTTCTAATCCACTATCTTGTCCACCGAGGACTCCCACCGAGGGAACCTCCACCGAGGAGGATTTTTACAATAAGGGAGTACCGAATTCCTCTCTCAAACACCACCTCACAACCGAGGGGTAGGCCCGTAGCCAAATAACAACCAAACCTCTACCGAAGATGGTTACAACCAATCTCCACCTCTCACTAGAGGGAGCAAACCACAATCCTAACCTCTACCAAAGAGGGAGCAAACCAATCACCCGATCAACCTCTACCAAAGAGGGATACAACAAAAGCAAGGTGTACAACTTGGAGGTTTCCACAACCTCAAACAATCTCTTTTCCACAAAACAAAGATCCTAATAGAATAGGATAGAAGATAAGCTCAAGTGTGAAAAAACTAGAGTTTGAAAAATAAAACTCAAAGAAAAATACTTAGGAAAACTCTTTGTAAAGGATAGAAATGAAGAACAAAACAAATCTCCTAATTTTTCTATTTTCTTTGATTTTTCCAAAAACTCTAAAACAAATAAAGATTGATCTTTTTGGCACTTAAACACTTTTGAAAACTTATTTTTAAAACCAGAGAATGGGAAAATTTTTGCTCTAGAAAATCTTGTACAAAACCCCCAAGAAATGGGTATTTATAGCCCAAACAGAAAACTAGCCGTTAGTCTGATCTGTCAGTCTGACAGGCTGGCGGTCGACCGGCCGGTCGACCGCCAACGGTAAAAAATATGACCGTTGGAGCAATCCGGTCGACCGCTCGGTCGACCGCCCAGATACAGAGAGCAGAGCTCTCTGGCCCGGTCGACCGGCCCACAGTGCTGCCAGACGTGCATAGCTCTGTGCACGTCGGTTGACCGTACGGTCGACCGGCCCTTGGTGCGGTCGACCGTGCGGTCGGCCGACCTGACCTGTCAGCCACTATTCTGGGTCAGAAAAATATGTTAAAAATATTTTTTAAAAATCTTTTATCTCTTCTAAAAATCGCCAAAAATAGTTTTCTCATTTTGCATTGATATATAAACATGTGATAAAATTTTCAACTCAATTATCAAGCAATTTGAACTATTTTTGTGTTTTATCATTTTTATCAAAAACCAAAACTTGTATTTTATCAAACTTTGATTTTTCAATACATGAATATGATAGTCAAAATAAGTTTGTTTAAAAGTTAAGCATGCATGTATAGAATGAAACTACTATACATAAACCAATTAAACTTGTTTTGATCAACTATTCATGAAAATAAATATTGGTTAAACCAAAACCGAAAAACCAATATCCAAACATAAAACGTGTGTGTTTTGTGCACTTGAGCATATCAACTATTCTTATTTTTACACATGGATCTAAAACACACTAAACTATGGATACCTAAGTCTTCTTGACGATCTCCATCTTCAAGTCGACCCGATCCAAAAACGCCGTGATACAACAAGCAAGGCTATGTATGATCTTGATGCTCGGGCCCTGGAATCACCAAGTGAAAGCTTCCAAACTCCTCTTTTTGAAGCTATCACCAACTAATATCTTGATCAATGATCTGTAACTAAAATCACAAGATTATTAGTAAACATAACTACATGAGGTAATCATCATCAAAACTAGAGAGGAAGGCCTCCGGGCCAACAATCTCCCCCTTTTTGATGATGACAAAACTCATGGAGTTATATATGCATGGATTAAAGTTAAGCTTCAAAGAAGCTCCCCCTTAACTCATGCATAAAACAAATAAACAATAAATATACAATGAATGACAATGCAAAAACAATAAAAGGCTCTAGATACCCAATGAGATGTTCAAAAAACAAAACATGCTCTAGATACCAATTAAAATTAAACTAAATTAAACTTAATATATGCAAAACATAAATATGCATATATAAAACTCAATCAAACTCAAAATCTTTCTCCCCCTTTTTGTCAATCATCAACAAAGGGGTAAAAATCAAACCAAAACAAAATCTTCTCCCCCTTTTTAATACAAGAAACAATCAT
The DNA here is from genome assembly GCA_038442645.1 of Agave tequilana. NCBI lineage: Eukaryota > Viridiplantae > Streptophyta > Magnoliopsida > Asparagales > Asparagaceae > Agave > Agave tequilana. The sequence goes on along the minus strand of JAVJIF010006617.1, from coordinate 99,621 downwards.
CAAGAAGGGGTAAATAAAGACAATGTTCTCCCTCTTTTTGTCTAAAACAAAAACAAAACCAAATAGGGGTGACAATCAATTAAGATATCAATTGAAAATATGTCAAAGTAGCATCTTGATACCAATTGAAAGTAAACATAGATCAATAAATAAATGGTATATGCTATATACATTCATGAAGAGGAAGATGTGAAGCTTCCCTACATAGATACATTACATGAAGGAGGGATGAGAAGCCCTAATTCACATAACGTACACTATGCAATGCATAAGAGGAGATGTGAAGCTCCCCCTACACACGTGTACCACATAAAGAAGAGATGTCAAGCTCCTCAATACAAGATACACTCAACATGAATCTATATGTAGAAGAGATGTTAAGCTCTCCTTGCATATAGACAATACAAATCAAAACTTTTGTATTTATCTTTAAACAAAATTTTGAGATACCAAATTTTATAACATTCAAATAAACATCTTGATATCAAAAAAAATATTTTTTTTTAAGTATATGATATCAATTTAAAATTTTTATTTTCTATCATAAAGTAAGGGAGTGGAGATACAAATACCAATTGAAATATGAAAATCGAATTTTCTCCCCCTTTATGAAATACCAACAAAAACAATGTGTAAGCTCGAAATAAGATACCAATTGAAAAATTGAATCAATTGAAACAAATTTAAAACTCAAGCTTTAGCAAAAACAAAATTTTGTGCTTAAAGATATAGGGATATAATAAGCACAAATAAAACATATATATGTATGAAAAGTTTAATACCAATTGAAATTGATACTATTGGAATTGAAAAACATACATACATACAAACATATATGAGTATATAAGAAAGGTCAAAATTGATACCAATTGAAAGAATCCAATGATACCAATTGAAACAACAATAATATCAAAGTATAACTCATATAATCTAGCCTCCCAATCATGTTCAAGTTTAAAATGATTTTCAATATAAAGCATACATGAGCATGATCTCCCATCCAGCCGCCCTTGGATGATAGGGGTTTTCAAAAAAAATAGATTTAAAAAATAAAGTGTGTTTGAAAACTCTACCAAAATGAAGAATATCGCAACTAGTTAAATGAAAAACTTGTTAACTAGTACGAAATCCTTCAAGTAAGGAATAAAAACAAATTATTTTTCATAAAAATATGAAATTCACAAAATAGTTAACACTCATAATCAATGAAGCATAAATATAACTCATGAAAACAAGACATGAGTAAACAAGAAATGTGAGTGTACAAATACAATGTGAAGAACATGATCATGAAAGTATTCAATTTAGCTCAATATTCCTTGAAACAAGAAAATCATCAAAACTTATTTAATCTTCAAGGTATATGTATGTCTTATACAAACTAAAGTATACATACATATCCAAACACAACGAGTCCACAAAGATATATGCATGAAGGCACGTGGCTCAAAGGATGTATATGTATAACAATAATTTAGATAAAATAGACATATACATGAAGTTAAACATAAACACATGGAAACATGAAAAACTAAATTTTCATTAAAACAAATTTCATTTCAAGGTATATGTATGATTTGTCAACACAAAAGGTATACATACATATCCCTAAACACAATTGAGTCCATATGTATAGATTTGCATGAAAAGCAAATGACTCAAGGGTGTTCATGTATATCTTAAAGTTTGGCAAAATAGACATATACATGAAATGAAAACACATGATCATAAAACAAAACCAAAATGGGAATACAAGTTTAAATTGCATGAATCATCAAAACTAGACTATACTAGCACATCTAATGGGAACAAATAAGCAATCAAGTACAAACATATATAGATTTATTTGTGACCCACTATATGCACAAGTATAAATCCTAGTCTTAATGAAAACTAACATTTAAACATATATTCAAATCATGAAGCATCAAAACAAGATATAAATCATCATGATAAACATAAACATGATTATTAAGAAAATTCACATGTTATTAAACCTATGATAAACATGATAGCTAAACAAATGGTGAGAACACAAAAATATTGGTCCATATTAAACATGGGTGTCTCAAAAGGCTATACATGCATGTCAAGGATTTAATAAACATAGTATTGACATAATAATCTATAAACAACAAAATATGTTATACACAATAAACATGAAAAGCATGCAAATAAATGGGAGTTAGGGATCGTTACCAAAACCTAGAAGGCAACTCTCCTTGTCTCCAAAACATGGTGGTCTTCCCACCAAACCTTCCTTGAAAGTGATGCATCCAATTGATTTTCATGAAGCTCGGAACGCATCCACTCCAAGGTACCGCTACTCTCACGTCATGTGAGAGCCCACACCTACATCATAAACTAGAGGGTGGTCTTTGGTACCCATATCCTTTTGGGTCCATTGGGGTTAGTACCTTCTCTAACCCAAACAAAATTATTTGCTAAATTTACATCATGTAATCTATCAAAACAAAATTTAGCAAGGTGGCCCTTACGTCCACATGTGTACAAGTGTACACATGAGCATACATAGTGTGATGGTGTTCGTGAGGAACATGTGTATGCCGTGGAGGGTGTGCACGAAAAGATGGAACTTGTTTCTTTCGAAACAAAGATTCCAAACGTGTATGACCCACTACACATTGGCTCAAAGTGGAGCCCAAACAAACAACACTCTTCTTAAGCATGGATATATCTTTTTCAATTAAAGAAGAGGTGGCACATGCAATAGGTATAGTGTGTGATACTACCCTAGCATGGCAAACATGAGAAGCAATATCATTTTTTAAAGATTTATTTTTATTTAAACAAATTTCTAACTCTTTTGAAATAAAATCAATTTCTCCTTTTAAAGAATCATTTTCTTTTAAAACAAAATCAATTTTTGAAGATAAAAACTCATTTTTCTTTAACACATCATCACAATTATTTTTATTTTTCAAAAATTTATTTTCCTTTAGAGAAAGATCTAGTTGAGACCTTAATGAATCCCTTTCATTATAGATCTCCACTTTCTCTTGCAAAACACAATCAAGTTTAGAAGACAATTTTTCATTTTCTTTATTTAAAACAAAAGTCTTCTTTTTCAAAACTTTATATTTTTCTATCAATTTTTCACAAACAATAGAAAGTTCTTCATTCAAAGCATGGGCATCAACATAATCATTTGAAGAATTAGATCATCATCATCTAAGTGGGTTTCCGAGTGTACCTCAAGGGAGTCATTCCCTTGGACCGTATAGCATTGTTGTGGCTCAGATTCATCTCCACTAGATACCTCTTCTTGTTGGATTGGCATTTGAAGCTCGGAGGTGGTGGTGGTTGTCAACTTGTTCCACACTGCAAAGGCGGAATCAAGATTAGAAACATGCATAAGATATTCTTTTGAAAGCGTGCTTCTAATGGCCTCAAGGGCTTGAGCATTGGCCCCTATATGCTTGCTATCACTAAGGTAGGATTCCTTGGTAATGGCAAGGTGAACCTTATATCCTAGGGTTTGTAAATAGATGGACATCCTAGTCTTCCAAACAACAATGTTGGAAGGGTCAAACATAGGTGGGGTCATGAAGTCCATGGATGTAAACTATATGTGTGCAAACAAACAAAATGCAAATGGTAGATTAGCAAACAAAGGATCTCACTCCTAGGATGTTAAGCCTAAGTATCAGGAGCGTAGGCTCTGACACCAATTGTAAATCACCTAGAGGGGGGGGGGTGAATAGGTGATAATGCTAATCTAGAAACTAAATGCGGAAGCTAAAAATAATTTGCACAAACACTTAATACAACCAACAAGTGTAGCCGAATTCCCCGTGAAGGGCTCTGGACTAACTCCTCTTGATTCCCCTAGATAAGGGTTGAGGTGCTATATGAAGCTCTTGTGGTTAAGTACAAGTGAGGCACACACACAAGCAAGCCAAGCATATAAGGATGAACAATATGAAATAATGCAAGGCAACACAAGCAATATGAATGATATGACAATATGAATAATGCTTTGCACAAATAAGAGAGAGAGAGAGAGAGAGAGAGAGAGAGAGAGAGAGAGAGAGAGAGAGTTAGAGAGATAATGGATCAAACGCAAACACAAAGATATGTTTCGAGATTCGAGCCCCTAGCTCTACGTCCCCGCCTTCACCGAGAAGGATTTCTAATCCACTATCTTGTCCACCGAGGACTCCCACCGAGGGAACCTCCACCGAGGAGGATTTTTACAACAAGGGAGTACCGAACTTCTCTCTCAAACACCACCCCACAACCGAGGGTAGGCCCATAGCCAAACAACAACCAACACCTCTACCGAAGAGGGTTACAACCAATCTCCACCTCTCACTAGAGGGAGCAAACCACAAGCCTCAACCTCTACCAAAGAGGGAGCAAACCAATCACCCGATCAACCTCTACCAAAGAGGGATACAACAAAAGTAAGGGTGTACAACTTGGAGGTTTCTATAACCTCAAACAATCTCTTTTCCACAAAACAAAGATCCTAATAGAATAGGATAGAAGATAAGCTCAAGTGTGGAAAAACTAGAGTTTGAAAAACAAAAACTCAAAGAAAAATACTTGGGAAAACTCTTTGTAAAGGATAGAAATGAAGAACAAAACAAATCTCCCAATTTTTCTATTTTCTTTGATTTTTTCAAAAACTCTAAAACAAATAAAGATTGATCTTTTTGGTACTTAAACACTTTTGAAAACTTATTTTTAAAACCAGAGAATGGGAAAATTTTTGCTCTAGAAAATCTTGTACAAAACCCCCAAGAAATGGGGTATTTATAGCCCAAACAAAAAACTAGCCGTTAGGCTGATCTGTCAGCCTGACAGGCTGGCGGTCGACCGGCCGGTCGACCGCCAACGGTCAAAAATATGACCGTTGGAGCAATCCGGTCGACCGCTCGGTCGACCGCCCAGATACAGAGAGCAGAGCTCTCTGGCCCGGTCGACCAGCCCACAGTGCTGCCAGACGTGCACAGCTCTGTGCACGTCGGTCGACCGTACGGTCGACAGGCCCTTGGTGCGGTCGACCGACCTGGCCTGTCAGCCACTGTTCTGGGTCAGAAAAACATGTTAAAAATATTTTTTAAAAATCTTTTATCTCTTCTAAAAATCCCAAAAAAAGTTTTCTCATTTTGCATTGATATATAAACATGTGATAAAATTTTCAACTCAATTATCAAGCAATTTGAACAATTTTTGTGTTTTATCATTTTTATCAAAAACCAAAACTTGTATTTTATCAAACTTTGATTTTCAATACATGAATAGGATAGTCAAAATAAGTTTGTTTAAAAGTTAAGCATGCATGTATAGAATGAAACTACTATACATAAACCAATTAAACTTGTTTTGATCAATTATTCATGAAAACAAATATTGGTTAAACCAAAACCGAAAAACCAATATCCAAACATAAAACGTGTGTGTTTTGTGCACTGAGCATATCAACTATTCTTATTTTTATACATGGATCTAAAACACACTAAACTATGGATACCTAAGTCTTCTTGACGATCTTCATCTTCAAGTCGACCCGATCCAAAAACGCCGTGATCCAACGAGCAAGGCTATGTATGATCTTGATGCTCGGGCCCTGGAATCACCAAGTGAAAACTTCCAAACTCCTCTTTTTGAAGCTATCACCAACTAATATCTTGATCAATGATCTGTAACTAAAATCACAAGATTATTAGTAAACATAACTATATGAGTTAATCATCATCAAAACTAGAGAGGAAGGCCTCCGGGCCAACAATCTTTAGATTACGTATGGTGCACATCTTTCCTTTATCGTGATTAACATTAGTGCATCTCTTTTTTCTAGACTGTTGTTGTATCACGATAGATAGATTATTAATTACTTCATTAAATTCAGTGTAATTAATATAGTATTTCTATAAGATGTGATATACGCGAACTGATCTCAGGGTCGCATGGCTAAACTACCTTGTAAAATTATAAAAAATCTTTTACATAAGGCATGCGAAAAAAGATTGCGACTTTGGTCGCAGTGCTGAAGGAGGTCGCAGTGCTGTACGATAACATGTTTTCGTCTGTTATTTTTTTATGTTATAAGGATTGCGACTATGGTCATGCGTAATATAAAAAAGTTTTTGTTATACTATGACTGTGACTATTGTCGCAGTCGTCATTTAAAATTGAAAGTTATTTTGTATTAAGTCTGCGACCATGGTCACAATGATTGAAAGTTTTATTATGTTATGACTGCGATTATGATCGCGAAATTTGTAAAACAGTGAGAATTCTGTTACAGAAGGCATTCTTCTGTTTATTTCACATTATGTTCATCCAATTTTTTCGCTATTATATTTTCGATGTAGTAGAATTACGAATTTTATAACTGTAGATATATTCAACTGAAAATTATTTTAGGTAATTTTTGTTTGTGGATGAGTTTATGGCAGTTTAGAAGTTAAAATGGATTATTTTTGTCATTTTGATTCACGAATGTTTAGGCGGGATTTTTTGGGGTATTTTTGTCATTTTGATTCACGAATGTTTAGGCGGGATTTTTTTGTTTTTTTTTTGGCGCCTACACTCTGCGGCCGATCTGTGGCATATATTCAGCCACGTCACCGCGGTCTGAGAAACTCTCTCAGCCGTCGGCTGAGGTACAGTAACCCCATATATATATATATATATATATATATATATATATATATATATATATATATATATATATATATATATATATATATATATATATATATATATATATATATAGGGAGCTGATCCTCTAAGAACGGTTCTCACCGATTTCTGTGAGAACTTTCACGTGGGTCGTCGGATCTGATAGATTAAATCAAATAAAACTAGATCTCTATCAGATCCGACGGCCCACGTGAAAGTTCTCACATGAATTTGTGAGAACCGTTCTTAAGGGATCAACTCACTATATATATATATGGGCTTACTGTACCTCAGCCTGCGGGCTGAGAGAGTTTCTCAGCCTACGGGACGTGGCTGAATATATGCCACACATCGGTCGCAGAGTGTGGGCGCCAAAAAAATCAAAAAAATCCCGCCTAAACAATCGTGAAACAAATTGACAAAAATACCCCTTTTATATGACGACAGCGACTTCTAGCATTAAAAAGTAAAAAAAATATTCCATGATCGCATACTTAATACAGAATAAAGAATACCGGAGGAAACATGCTATCGTATAGCAATGCGACCTCCTTCAGTACTGCGACCAAAGTCGCAAACTTCTTTCTCATTACGATGGTGATGACGAGGATTAGAAGTTTAAAAAAATATTCTCATTACGATGGTGATGACGAGGATTAGAAGTTTAAAAAAATTGTATTTTATTTTTTTAAAATATATATAAATCTGTTTTCTAAAGTTAATTGTGTGAATTACATTTTTTACTACTATGTCTTGGTTGAAAATGCTGTACAATTGTTACAAACCTTCATTTTAAATATTTTACGCTAAACGAATATACTGCGACCTTGGTCGCAGTTAATAATTATATTACTTCACCCTTATAAATTTTTAAAATGAAAGGTTGCGACATTGGTTGCAGTTGCTGGACGCAGACTTAATAAATACACTGCGACCTTGGTCGCAGTTGCTGGACTTTAGTCTTAATCAACAACAACACTGCTACCTTGGTCGCAGTTTCTGACCGTAGTCTTAATAAAATAAACGACCGTAGTCTTAATAAAATAAACTGCGACCTTGATCGCAGTTGTTGGTGTTTAGTCTTAATAAAATACACAGCGACCTTGGTCGCAGTTGCTGGTCTTTACTCTTAATCAACAACATCACACCTTGGTCGCAGTTGGTGGTCTTTATAAATAATCAACAACAACACTGCGACATTGGTCGCAGTTGATGGCCGCAGTCTTAAAAAAATAATCTGCAATCTTGGTCGCTATTGCTGGTCTTTAGTCTTAATCAACAACAACACTGCGACGAGGTGACACGTCACCGCAGCAGTTGCTTAGTCGCAGACTTTGGTTACAGCGTCGACCCTGATCGCAGTAGTTACTGTTTGCAATGTATCTTATGCGACCTTGGTCGCAGTGTCATCTATGGTCATAGTTGTTTTGTTTGCAATGCATGGCTGCGAAAAAGTTCGTAGTTTATTAAAAAAAACAAATATGGTCATCTTCATCCATGGCAGTAGTCTATGACTTCTTCCCTTGTGGACGAACATCGATCAAGTTCGTCAATAGGGTCATCTTCATCCATGGAGGCAGGCCCCTGTTAGAGACTCTGAAGAAGACGGAAATTCTCAGAGCAATTGCTCTCGAAAGAAAACAGTCTAATTATGGACTGTTAAAGGGAGAGGGTGAGCCCTATTTATAGGCAGCCCATAATAACCATAATTAATGGTTCATTAATCAGAATCGTCGGCATTAATGGTCTCCAACCGCCAGCGCCGGTTTGACATTAAAAGACATTAACGCCTAAACCCAATGAAGAACCGACGCGTACACAACCGCTTCGGGAAACAACGAATGGTGCGGGGTTCGTCAACATAGACTTGACGTTAAAAGATCTCATAAAATCTTTATGACAGGTCGCGTCTCACGGACTGACTCCAAGTCGCATCAGACAACAGACAACGTAATGCAACCAAAGTCGCAGTCCACGTAATGCAACCCTAGATTGCAGTTGCTGGCCATCTTTATCAATAACAACACTGCGACCTTGGTCGCATTTAACCATGTACACTGCGACAAAAGACTTTGGCTAAGGTCGCAGTTTAAATGTACAATGCGACCAAAGACTCTGACTACATTATATTCAAAAAAATTAATTACTTAACGTACTGCGACCAAAGTCGCAGTCCATGTAATGCAACCCTAGATTGCAGTAGCTGGCCATCTTTATCAATAACAACACTGCGACCTTGGTCGCATTTCACCATGTACACTGCGACCAAAGACATTGACTAAGGTCGCAGTTTAAATGTACAATGCGACCAAAGACTCTGACTACATTATATATAAAAAAAAATAAACTATAAAGTAGAATTTTATCGCAGGCTGAAAAGATTGATCTGAAAAGATTTTATATTTTCAAAAAAAATTTTATCCCACGCTCAAAAGGAGAAATTAGATCTTACAAAAAAGAGGTAAAGAAATAAGGCGAAAAGTAATTTATATCCTATAAAGAGCGGCAAAATAAAAGGGGGGAAAAATAATAATAAACAATAAGGAAAAGTTATCATAAGGGGTATTTGGTAATTTAACTTCTCCCTAAAAGCGGGCCGCAAGTCAGTGAGGTGACAAATCGAGCCACGTCACCGCAGGCTGAGAGAGTACTCTCAGCCCGCGGGCTGATATACATTTTTCTCTCTCTCTCTCTCTCTCTCTCTCTCTCTCTCTATATATATATATAATATATATATTATATATATATATATATAGGAAGCTGATCCTCTAAGAACGGTTCTCACGGATTTCTGTGAGAACTTTCACGTGGGTCGTCGGATCTGATAGATCAAATCAAACAAAACTAGATCTCTATCAGATCCGACGGCCCACGTGAAAGTTCTCACATGAATTCGGGAGAACCGTTCTTAGGGGATCAACTCACTATATATATATAGACTTGCGTCCTTCCAAAAAGATTCGAGCCCGGATTCTTCCCACTCAAATTCAACCCTCCGACATTCGAATACATGACCCACTCCGTTGAAGTTGATCTATATTATTTCAAGTATCTATAAACCAAAAATCAAGTGTTTATAATACTTTTTACCCATCTATCAAGCAACGCAAAATGGACGGGCGAAAGTAGTGAGTTGGTTAGATCTATGCTTTTAAACATACAAATTCTTAATCCGGCCATTTCATTATGATCTAAACATTTAAAAACCCTTACAAACTAATTTTTGTTAGGTTTCAAATGATCTACACCGTTAAACTAACCAACTCACTATTTAGGCCGTCCCTTTTTCCTCCACTTGATGGATGGGAAAAAAGTATTCAAAACACTTGATTTTTAGTTTATAAATACTTGAAACAATATAGATCAACTTCAACGAAGTGGATCTTGTATTCGAACATTGGAGGGTTGAATTTGAGTGGGAAGGATCCGGGCTCGAATCCTTTTGGAAGGACTCTGTCTATCTATCTCTATCTCTCTCTATATATAAAATAAAAATTTCTACTTTTTTAGCTATTAAGAGGATCAATGGTGGGATGATTGTTCTTGACAATAATAATTAACTATTTGGCAATTAAGATAGCTTGACATGCTAGATTTTGCCCATTCTGTGCAAAACCCACAAAAGGATGTGTGGGGAAACTCAGCTCCAACTCACCCAATGAGGACGACAAAGACGCGGAGGGCCCACGGGGAATCACTTTCCCCAAAATGCCCCTCTGAAGTTCGTGGTCCTCTCCTCGTGGCCTCCCACCTCTCGCGGGCGCTATCGTCCTTTCTCTCCCCTGATGATTGAGATTGGCCATACTTTGAGGTTGCCGTGTAGCTGGAGTGCAGTCCGGTGACACGATCACCGGCTCTCCGTTGTCGGAGGGCTCCGCGAAATGATTAAATTGCCCTTTCATTTGCATGTTGGTCGACAAGTTGCTGTCCATAAACATAGGGTCTAAACTGACATTTCGCACCTCCCTTGCTCTCCATTATTTGATGTGCATTTGTCTCTGTCATGTGCATGTCAGCATATTCTCTACGTTGTCACTGAGCATTCATGCGCATGAATTCGTGGCCTTAATCTTCGTCTTTAGTTTTAGAGTTAATTGCATATACACCCTCTAGAGCACTAATAGCCCATTAATTTTTTTATTAGCAAAAAATTTCCGTGGCTCCTAATATCTTGACTCTTATATTAGCAGGCAGACCCCTTCACTCAATTTCTGTTTAGAAGCCAGTGGTGTACCTGTTAATAAAAAAGTTGAGGAGTTATTAATGCTCCAATGTCTATAACACAGAGGGTGTATATACAATGAATACCTTAGTTCTAATTATTTATTTATCTGATTGCTCTGAATTTTAATTAAGTAGCCTTCACTTGCTTCACATGCAAGAAAGTTGCTTTTAGTTATCTGATTCAGATTTTACTGCATGCATTTTCATAGTAATATGTGTGAATTTATCGTTACATTGTCTAATTGCAATCATCAATCTGTGCATCTTCTGGCAAGTTGTGATCAGCCCCCCCGACAATTGTAATTCCGTGGGAGGCTCGATCAAGGGCAGAGTCCACATGCTTGTCGTCCCTGCATAAATTTATCCAATGGCAGTGCTTTTAGATCCTCGATTGCAAATATTTTTTTTGTTTATTTATGCTCTCGGGTCCACTTGTTATTATCACTAGAACACTCCAAGATAACAACCTTAACTATCTTCAAAATACTTTTAATATTTACATGCCACGCTGTCCAGGATGTTTTTAAATCATTTTTATGTTTTTGTTACTGTTATGAATGAAAATGAGAGGAGATTTCTTGTGGCCATGGGTCTTCTCGCAGTTGATCTTGCAGCACAAGCATGAGGACCCTAGCATCTTCCCGGTGATTGCGACCGGAGGGCACACCTCCTCTCTGCCGAGATGACAGGCCCGGATAAAGCTTTTTTAGAACAGTAAGAGCTGCTTTCAAAGGCCTAACTTGCTAGTTGTAGCTAAGTTAGCTAAGCTAGTTCAATCACTTTGTGGCCTCTTCTATATATATATATATATATATATATATATATATATATATATATATATATATATATATATATATATATATATATATATATATATATATATATATGTGATGCATCCGAGCCTCAAACAGAAAGGGAGTTTACAGCCTTGCACAAGATTTCCCTCTCCACCCAACAAATGCCTACCATAAGTATCATCTTGATCACTATCTAAATTACTCCAAGCCCTTATCCATTGTTGCTCTCTCTCTCTCTCTCTCTCTCTCTCTCTCTCTCTCTCTCTCTCTCTCTCTCTCTGGACTTTGATATGGGTTTAAGAGATATAGAGTCTACTCTTCCACCCGGGTTCAGGTTCTATCCCAGCGATGAGGAGTTGGTATACCATTATCTCTACAAGAAGGTGGCGAATGTCAAGGTTTATGAAGGAACCATGGTGGAAGTAGACTTGCATACTCGCGAGCCATGGGAATTGCCAGGTACATATTGATATCATGTACTTTATTTCTTGTATATATATTCCATTGGTTCTTTCTGTTTCGTTCAAATATAAACATATGCTTCTTTGATTGTAATATGTTAAAACACCGAGTGGCTCTTGATAGTTTTCAGATTCTTGAATGATGTATGAAAGTGCTTCTATTTCTCGGAAACTATAAGTGTAGACAGGCTAGATGGCTAGCAGACACAGTGGCGTGTTATACTTTAATAACAAAGTATGCGTAATATGCAAGTTAAATGATAGAAAACGTGTGGATTCTTTGAAATTTTGTTGAGGAGAATATTAATCAGTTATTTGTTCGTCCTATAGAAAACTATAGCATGATGACTCTCAATCAGAAACAGATCCATTGTTGTCTTGAGTGCCTCTGGGTTGTTTTTATTCACTATCTCTACTTGCTTAGGAAAAAGAAAAAAGAAAAAAAATGAGCTGTACTTTCTCCTTTTATGTCTATGTCTATTGTGTTTGTTTAATATTTATGAATGGTTTCAAGAGTTCAATTATATACGCAATTTAATTGTTTATAGTGCCATTTTCAATAGCTTTATTTTTCTATAATCTATATAACTAACAAATTTATTTTGAATATATTTTGACAATTAAAGTTAAATAAATTTTGATGCGAGGAGCTGCCCTGTGTAATGAGGAGATATTAATAAGTTCAAAGGGCTAAATAAACAACAAGCTTTGTTCAAGCTCTTTAGTCCCATTAACAACAACATCCGGCGTATTAAATTAACACTAACTACATATCTTATTCACTTGACATTTCTCAAATCAGTTCCATCAAGAATATATATTAGATTCTCATAGTACTAAAATCGAATGGTTTGTCCTTATCTTGCAAACAATCCAACCAGTATGTGTCACATGAGGAATAAGCGATCCCTTCAGTTTAAATTAGATTGCAAATTGCGTCTGCATTTATGTCTTATATCCAAATTTCAAGCATTTTTCATACTAATGGTGCACATTATGATCCTGCAGTAAGATCTTACATACTATCGTTTCTTTGTGGTCTCAGACGATGCCAAGCTCAGTGAGAAGGAGTGGTATTTCTTCAGCTTTCGTGATCGCAAGTATGCTACTGGTTCACGTACAAATAGGGCAACAAAATCTGGTTATTGGAAGGCCACGGGGAAAGATCGTTCCATATACCACCCCAAGACACAGGGGATCGTTGGGATGAGAAAGACGCTAGTGTTCTACAGTGGAAGAGCCCCAAACGGAATAAAGACGGGCTGGGTCATGCATGAGTTCCGGCTAGAGAATCCGCACACACCACCTAAGGTACTGTTTCTACTTCCATGGCCGTAGGAATACACGATTAATCCCTCCATGTATACGTAAAGCGTATGTATTTCCATCATATCATGTTGACAAGGACTTGGTATGGGTTCTGATGCATACTTGTCCAACTGTGCTTCTGTTTCCAGTGGCATTCACCCGACTTATGTAACATATGTCCAAAAGACATGCCAGTGTCAAACGCCGGGGATCGATGCCCAATTCTTTTCCAATCTTGCTTTGTTTCCGGCTGAAGGTTTCTTTCCATGGACCACCGGAGTTTATGAAAACACATCACCCGATAGCGCTATAGTTCTAACTTGCACTCAATCGATCTAACTACTTATCAACACATGGATCGATGTGTGTGTGTGTATACATTTTCAAAACTTCAAATTTATGCCTCGATTCTAATAGGACCGGTTCTCTCTTTCTCACAGGAGGACTGGGTGCTGTGTAGAGTTTTCCATAAGAGGAAGGGGGAGGTAGCCAGCAGCTCCAGCACTGTGGAGAACTTGGAGTCGTCCTCCTCACCTCCATTGATGGTTGACCAGTCAACGTTCATGGCAGAGGGATGCTGCAGTGGGATGATGATGGGGTCCTCGGACCCTGCTGGTGTCTCTCATCTGGAGGGCAACAGCTCAAACACCTTCCTTAATTTGGCAGTATTGCACTATAATTTCCTTGATTTCCCACAGGAGCTGGACACCACAGGGATGATGGGCATGGAGATGGGAATGGGCTCGAAAGACGATGATGCTTATGGGTTCCTCTTGGATGTGGGGCTGCAGGATGACGAGCATGGTGGCCTGGGGGTCAAGGGGATTGGCAATGTGGAAGATATCAGATTCTAGTTGATTAACTTGGTTAATTATATATTCTCACGCAGATGCAAGAAAAATCAAGGATAATCTTAATTAGCATTAGTCAGGGATTACAGAAGAAATATTAATTTGTTTACTTGTGTTGTAATTGTGAGTGGTGGTTGTGAAATTGTGGGAGTGTGGAGATTTGATGCTGTTATTTGTAAATAATACACTCTTTAAGCTATATATGTGTGTGCGCATGCAAGATCAAATATAGCCTATGGACTCTTTATTTGTTCCTCCATTTTTTCACCCTAGTGCTCAATCTGTGTGACTTCTGTATATAAACCGGTTTAAGGAAAATGGTCTTTGAGTCCCAGTGAAAAGATGTTCATGTGAAAAATTCCTGGAGGTTCAGACTTAGCCAACTAAGCCCCTTGATCAAGTTTTAAAGTGAAAAGCCCTTATCTCCACTAATTTTTTTTAACAACCATATTGCCCTTCATTAGATGCCTTGTCTAAGTTGATTTGAACTGCCCGCGTGACGGGCAATAATGTTCGTCACGCTCTAATCGCGTGGGCTGGCTTGGAGGCTTTTTTTGTCCACTCTTTTCTAATTTCTGCCCGCCTCAAGGTGAACAGTTTTTTTTATATTGATAGTTTATCTTGCAGAGATAATTTTTTTACATAAATGCTATATTTCTATCCATCCTTCTCTAATTTTTTCTGTCCACCCTCAACGATGCTAAATGCGCAATGAATTTTTTTTCCTTAGGGAGTTGTCGTTAGCAATTTATTCATAATTAAAAAATTATTCATAACATATAAATATTTACTAGAAATTATTTCTGAAATATAGCGTCCATGTAGAAAAAATTATCTCTGAAAAAAAATTATCATTGCAAAAAATTTTATCCACATTGAGATGGAAAAATATTAGAAAAGAGTGGGCAAAAATAAATCCTCCAAGCAGCCCACGGGCCTAACGCGTGACGAGTATTAAATGCTGATAACTCAAATCAACTTAGACAATGTATCTAATTAATGACAATATAGGTATTTAAAAAAATATAATATACTTTTGGGTGGGGAAAGAGCTTTTTCACTTTAAAACTTGATCAAGGGACTTAGTTGACTAAGTTTGAAACTCCAGAATTTTTTTCACATGGACATCTTCTCACAGGGACTCAAAGACAATTTTCCCACATGTTTACAGAAATTAGAATATATAGATTAAATATAGTAACACGCTATGAACAAACTGTAACTCAACCAATAATAATGAAAATAGTTTTATATAAATTTAGTCTGTTGGCATGTGGTAATTTGATAGAATTAACAATTTGGCACTTAATTTTAAGAGATGTTTTCAAGGTTCAGGGATATATGTCTAGAGTTGTAAACATAACAATATCTTATTAAAAAGATACAATAGTAGTAGCTCTACTGTCATTATAAGTAGATAGTTATTTCATGAAAATTAATTATTACCAATAATTTCTCATAAAAGCACAAATATATTACATACATGATATTGATATCAAGTAAGGGGAATATTTTTATTAATAATGGCTAATATAACAATAAGGGAAGAAAAGTCTACCATCGTATGTTAATATTGCCAATAATATACCTTTTTTTCCAGATTTGTTTCAATGAGGCTGCAAACAGCGAAATCACGAGCGAAATCTCTACGTGCATCACAAGCAGGCAAGAATTACATCAGATATGTGCAATAATAAGCAAATCATGGACAACAATCATTAGTAAGTAAGCACGTTGTAACAGGCCTAATAAAATCAAGGATGAAGATCGAGATCAAAGCCACTGGTATTTTTGTTTTCAAGGGCCACTCCAAATGAAAATGGTGCTTGATTGTGATTTGGTTTCCTGATGCTTTGCTTTCTTCCTTCTGGGCTCATTCGGCGATTACGTAATCTTTTGCATGCATGCATTAAATGCATTATCTATATATACAAAAGCTCACCACCTTCAGCCCTCCGAGTAGTAATTCATCTCTCTCTCTCTCTTACCCCGGTCTCTTCTTGCTTTGATTTTTATAAATATAATATAATATATATAAGTTGAAGATATGGATGACAACAATCAGCATTTTTCCTTCATGAGGCCCACTCTAAGGCTTAATTTTCTTTCTTTGTAATCTAACTTTGGGGCAGGCCCTAGTTGTGCCCTAGACATGTGTGTACAGTAGCACACTGTTTGGATGGGTTAGACATGAGGGAAGGTGACATGGCACGTTGTTGGCCATATATAAAATAAACAAATAAGGAGGCGGAGATGGGAAAATTTTAATTTTTTAGAACCTTAATCTACAAGACTTTGAGTCTGATTAGCATTATTTTTAAAAGAATGTGACAATATATTGCTTCTCTCTCCATCTCTTTTCTCTAACTAGAATTGAGATCTATGTCTATATAGCATTATTCTTAGAAGAATGTGACACTACATACATTGCTTCCCCCCACCCCCCATGTACAAATCTATGAGTCGGATTAACACTACTCTCATAAGAATATGACACTATATTACTTATCCCGTCCCCCCTTGTGTGCATGTGCGTGTGTGAAAAGCCAAACAATTCATCTCGTCCCCCCTTGTGTTCGTGTGCGTGTGCGTGTGTGAAAAGCCAAACAATTCATCTCAGCCTCATTCATAGCATGTGTGCGTGTGTGAATAAGCCAAACAATTCATCTCAGCCTCATTCACAACGTACGTGGGAATATTTCTTCACATGTTTAAGTGTGTAGTCTTGAATTTGTGAACCTTCCGATCACAATCATGCTACTGTGTTTAAGTTCCTCTTCCATTGTTCTTATTCCCTATCTTTCTCTCTCATATGTGCACAATCACCAAAATTAGACGCACACGTACATTCTCTCTCTATCTCACACGATGGGTATAGCGATGATTGTGAATTCAATTCGATGTGTGTGTGTGTGTGTAGAGAGAGGGAGAGAGAGAGAGAGAGAGAGAGAGAGAGAGAGATATGTACCTCAGCCGCCAGCTGAGAGAGACTCTCTCAACTGTCACTTTAATATGGTCGCAAACTTACTGCAACATAATCGCAGTCCACTGTAACATGGTCGCAGTCCTAAATAATTATACAATTTCAGTGTAATTAGACTGCGACCGTAGTAGCAGTCCTTAGAAAAAGACTGCGACCATGGCAGCAGTTCTCATAAAAACACTGCGACATAATCAGAGTCCTCATATAAAACTGCGACCATGGTCCCAGCAACCAAAATAGTGGTTGAAATTCAGCCACATTGCGCCAGCTGAGAGAGTCTCTCTCAGCTGGCGGCTAAGGTACAGATCTCTCTCTCTCTCTCTCTCTCTCTCTCTCTCACACACACACACACACACACACACACACACACACACACACACACACATATCAGTTGATGGAGTATGACCACTCTGTTTCATTGCGAAGCAACTATGTAAATAAATCGGAGGGGAAAACAACAAAAAAGAGAACATCTATGAAAACTACAAAATAGACATGCATATGTAGATGTTTTATTGAACAACATAAGGCGACATTTAATTTCAAAACCCTTTCTTAATTTACCACTTGTTCCTTCCTTTTACGTTGTTGTTTCTTCCATGGCCAGCAACAAGCCTCTATCATGCTCCAATGATTCTAAGATGCACACTTGTTTGAAAAGAAGTTAACCACGTATGTTGGTCCTCTAAAGTAATATGAAATTTAAAGATCTATATATATGATATATCTACAAACTTCTATTATATTATATTTACAAGAAAAGGCTAGATTATACTACATTCCAAGATGTCACTAAGATTCCATGACATTGTCCTTTTTAGCTCATATTCTCTGATTCCATGCCTGTTGGCCATAAAAATTGATTGGTTCTTCTACAAACTCTTGTTTTCATTCCTATCTCTAAAACTCTCTTTTTCATTCTCTACTTCTTTCCATTCTTGACTTGGTTCATAGCCCATCTCATTTTGATGGAATAAAATACTTGGCATACAAAGATTCATGTACTTGGTATAGTGTAGGACATATATACTCATATTTGATTCACTGTAGTACACACTGTGTGGATTTGGTGTCAACTAACAAAGAAGGAGACCCCATAATCAAGCCAAAAGTTGCGTACATCTGACCTACGTTTCCACTATATTTATGATCTGCATATCTGTATATTTGTGTGTATGCATGGATTTTACGAAAGTGATATTACATAACTAAATTAATCAAATTCTCCCATGAAGTTCATCAAGACAAAGGCAAAATTGTACATGCGTACAAATAGAATGTATCAAAATTAGAGAAATCAAGAAGCTAGGAGTGAATTTTTTTTTTTTTTTGGGTAGCATTTCATAGCGTTTTTATGGATTTCATGTCAACTAACAAAGAAGGAGACCCCGCGATCTAGAAAAAAGTTACATAGATCCAATCTGTCTTTTCCACTATATACCTATGATCTGTGTACCGTATACCTATGTATGTATGGATTTTACTCAAATTGATAAAACTTAACTAAATCTATCAAATGCCCTCATGAAGTACATCGAAGTACATGTAAATTTCCCTACATGTCTACAAATAGAATGTGCCAAAATAAGAGAAACTAAGGAGCTAGGACTGCCGACAACAAAAAGCCTAGTACACACAAATTTCTTTTCAAATTGGGTTGCTTGGCGTGAGCTTTCTCCAATCCCTTTAAACCTGGAGCAGAGACGAAAAAGTTCTTCCTAAAAAAGAGAGATCATCTTGAGGATTACTCAAGATTGGTGCATGTTTTGCATTATTGCTTCAGGAGGTAACAAAAAGTGGGCAGGCTTAGTGACTGATGAGCCCAACGCTTAGCCATTAATTAATTTCCTTGTTCCATTTGTGTTCTTCACAAAATTGAAGCTCACTCTGAGATTTCCAGAAAAGCTCTCCATAATTTCGTTTCCATAATTCGTATCTCTAATCACTAGTTTGGTATTATTATGTTTGAACATCTGATTTAAATACAATCCCAAATATGACTGGAGTTGAATATCTTAATGGTTATGATAACATTTTAAAGTCTTTGCCTTGTTACATCAAAATTTCAAAATTACGATGAGGATTGAGGAAGTTATATTTATCTTCGAAATACATACACAAGCTAGTCCCTATCTTTTGCCTTGATACATTTGTGTTGGTGTTTGACTAATCCTCCATCTATTTAATTTGGATGATTATCTTAAACTAAATATGTTTTAGTTGCATTAATCAATCCTTTTAGTTAGCCCGATAACTAAGATCAACTAACTTCAAAGTGGTTCTCAAAAGTGTGGGCCTAAGCTGTCAATTGTTGTAGCCTCTGAGTGACCAAATCCCCCAAGTATAGGCCTTTTTGGAACTTGGATTTGTCACACTATTGTAAATTGAGTTCTTTTTTTTTTTTGCTATTTGTATTGAGTTCTTTGGCCACCCTCAGTAAAGTTCCTTTTTATTTGCGTGCTCTTTAGCTTTGTTTCATTTTGCACGTCACAAGCCAATTTCGGAATGTTTGAATAGCTTGGATCAAAATCTCTAAAATCTAACTTGGAGTAAAAACTCTTTAATTAGTCTGCACTATATTGTTTTGGTTAAATTTTTTTTGAAATGCTCATATGCTTAATTTGTTTGTCTACTTTAAAGAACAGTTTAATAAAATTAGATTTATAGCACGGGCAAAAACTTATTCAAATGATATAAATATAAATTAATCTTAAAAACTCATTTAAGTAAGTAAAGTGACTCTATATTTATAGTAACATATTAAAGACTTTCTACTTGTAATATGACTCACATTCTTAAAGACAATACATTAAGTAATTCTAATAGCATTTCGATAATAATGAAACTTTAATATTCTTTTGAGGTGAGGCCATGAAACGAAAGTGAGACCAATTTGAATTAGAGTAAGACATCAAATAGTTTCTATTATAACATAAAAGATGAGCTCTGAGCTCATTTTTCTTTTTTCCTTTTTCTATTGGAAACACCTTCAATTTAAATAAGAGACTACTTGTGAACAATTAGTAGAAGAAGATACATCCCTCAAATGGATTAAGGGCAATTTTTCTTGCACATACTCTTTTTCAAATGGCCTTTTCTTTTCCCCTCTCAACTTGTTTATCTCTGAAATTTTCACAATATGTTACACATTCTCAACACGTGCACACGAAAAATTAAACAAGAAATAAAATAAAAAACAAAGAGAAGACGATGATGAAAAAAAAATAATAAGAGGAGAAGAAGAATATTGCATTTGCTTTCAAGAGGACCATCTGGCTTTTCTTCCGGGCGCTCCAAGTTGATATGTAGTGGATTGAATAATTTTTTTTGACAAATCATTTGTTATTTCGAAAAGATATGGGAGTACTCTATCTTTTTGATACATACTAGATATACTAAGTTACATTGGACCACATAAGTTCTTTGATCAAATAATTGTCCCCGATCTAAATATTCCAATAAAAAAGCGGGTAAATACCGGATAAATATCCGACCCAATTTTTCGTCCCAAGTCCATTGTTTTTCTATCCTTTTCTGATATGAGACTATATTCGTACATATTAATACTCTTAACAACAGTGGAGATAAAATTACATTTAATGCTTAGATGTCTTGAACATTAATAAAGAGAGTGAGTTTTCAATACAAATGACTTATAATTAAATATATATACAGCCCAAAAAATCTTGTTGATAGCAACGGAGTGAGTTTTAACTACACATTGTGATGATGATTACACCTTAATTAGCTTGTCAATTTGATATCAAACTTCATGATTGGCAAGTAACTCAAATTTGCATACAAGCTTTGGGTCTTTTCGGCCTAATAACGGAGCTTATAAGTCTTTGGACCACAATTGATGTCACAATTTCAATTGGCATCTCTTGCCAGCTCAGAAAACATGCTCCCTTCCTCGGTCTGCTAACCCACGATGTGAAATGTTCTTACAATTGTAGTTTAACAAATATGAATATATGTATGTATGCTTGTTTTGAATGTATGAATGTGGATATATATGGACCATGATTTGAATATCTGTGTGTGTCCCAAAATTACGTACAAGAATATGTGTGAGTCCGTGTAGAATGTAAAAGAGAATTTTAGTCATATTCAATAATATCTAACAAATTTGATCTAAGTTTGAATTGGTCATATATATTGAATATGAAGGCAGTGTTAATTGAATATCCAAATGATATTGGGATTTTATATTCACATTCGTAAAGATAAAACAAATATAATCATTGGCTTGTCTGCTTTACATTCCTATTGCTAACTAATCTAGCATACACATGGGTCTAAGTAAGAGAAACGTTATATCTTGATTAATGTAATTGGTTTGGAAGCAAATACTTTAAGATGTTAGTTGAAATTTGTGATTTGAGAAGGTACTGAAAACAATGCTCCAAATATATTCAAATGTCATTGCTTTCACGTCATGATCACTTGTATTCCTAGTCGATCTCAAGAACATATATATCATACTTTTTGTTCATAAAACATGTTAAAGGTTCGAGAAGGATTACCATCTTAAGTGTGAACCATGCATTATCGCTGATTTTCGCCGAAGTCTTTTTTGGTGCACCAACCAGTGTTTGACAAATCAAATAAATCTACAATTATTAGACTAACAGCCACCAATATATGCGAGTGAATAGGAGGAGAATCAATCGATACATCATTGACAAAATGCTGTTATCAATCCATCGTTGGTCAGATAGGTTGATTGATGTCTCATAACATGACTGAATAACAAAAAAGCTGCTCACGTGAGGCACTCTTATAGGTTAATTACTGCCCAATCATCATTCAGCCATAACAATCAAATGAGCCTTGGTGGGTGCACCCAATCTGCCATAACAATCTGCAAGTGCACGGTAGACAAAGCCATCGCCAAGTCTTGTAGAGTGAGTCATTTACATGACATGCATGTTTTTCAATTAGGTCTCCAATATTTGGACAAAAATATACTTAGGCCAAGGAGAGTAAACAACACGTGATTAGAGCTCGTGCCTACACTCTGAGAATATCTCCCGGTTCATTGCACCCAATGGGTTATCAACAGCTTGAGGGAAAAAGACAACACCTACCAGTAGAGAATATAATATAGGGGTCCATATGGTGCACATAAATCAACAAAGTTAAGGCCCACATAAAAACCGATCAGCTTTACTCAATTTTGTTGGTTCATTTGATTAAAATTTTAAGTTCTTGGACTTAAATTAGAGGCATGTTCAACTTAAATATACTAATTAGATGTCACATTTTGAGCGATCTGAAATGGAAAACGACATGAGTTGTCGATTTGATCTTCATCTCCCAAAATCTAGTATTCAGAAAATCCATCTCAAAGATTTTCAGTCCACTCACAAGTTTGTCATATTTGTTCTATTATTAAAAAATTGCTCGTTTGATGACTTTTAGTAACTTAGGTGGATTATCGTCAAAATGTCCAAAGATTTTGGGAAATGAGATAAAGATGAATAGTTTGTTCAAAAATTGACTCTTAATGTACATGTATACGCAGGCGCGTGTGTATTTTATAAGTTACCGTACATACAACTTGCATGAGGTATCACCTCCCTTTTCCTCTTGTTTTAAACACTATTTATTAGTTATTCAACTTATTATTGTTGAATATTAGACATGTTAAAACATAATCAAATTTAATGACAGAAGTAGCTAGCCAAAGAAAGACATGCCTTGCCTGTACTTTCAAGGGATCTGAATCATACTGCACATGTACAAAGCTATTAGACTTGTATCCTACAAAAAAAAATACAAAAAAAAAGGCCTAATTAGTTCTAAATCGTAATCAATGAGCTACAGATATAATTTTAAGAATCCAGACAAAAACATTTGGATGAAGCTTGCATGAAACGCGTTATCGGGTACCAAAAATTCATAGATGTTCACGTGGGTACCCTTTGGCCATGACTTGAAAGATTTTTGTTATAGGAATGCTTGTATTAGGCTCAAAGAAGATCCATAGGCACCTCCAACAGATTGGTAGAGCAAAATATTATCGTCTCTCAAGGAAAACCTAACAGGCTATGTATTGGTTCCAAAGTGTTTCAATCAAAAGCCTGGTGGTTTTCAAGGCCTATGGGCTTAAAATAAGTAAAATCCTAGAAGACTAGTTTGAAAAAAAAAAAAAAAAAATGAAGGATGGGTCATGAGTTGCACAAGGCCCAAGTTCCCTAAAGACTTTTGGTTCTCTCTTTTTTGATACATCAAGTTTGCTTCCCCAAGAAACAATATGATAGCACCTTAGACCTAGTATAATTGGCAACAATATTTGGAGCCAAAGAATTCAAGCCATAAATCCTGAACAAGTCAGCCATTGATGGCTTTCATACTCTCAAAACCTAGATGAGTGAGTCCCAAGTTATATATCTATTCTTCAATTATTGTACTCTCATTGAATTTGATTGATCTTGAAGCAAACTAGACTCATTTACATCATATGAATTATGCATGCATCAAGATCAATTGCAGGCAATGCAAATAA
The DNA here is from genome assembly GCA_038442645.1 of Agave tequilana. Classification (NCBI taxonomy): domain Eukaryota; kingdom Viridiplantae; phylum Streptophyta; class Magnoliopsida; order Asparagales; family Asparagaceae; genus Agave; species Agave tequilana. Next base: position 75,832 of record JAVJIF010006617.1, on the reverse strand, counting down.
AGTTTTCCAGTTTTGACACTCATCAATTTTTCTACAAACAAATATGGTGTTAGGAAACTGAGACAGCTCATGTGATAATATTTGGTAACAAAATTTGTACTTACCACCTTATTATCAGAACTCAGATGTCTTACCAACTCTACTTCCAAATAATACTAAACTAAATATAAATATGTAAATACTTCTAATTTCTAGTAAGAGGTAGATAACTTATGAGAGAGAAAATGTAGGCTTTACATGCCTACCTCTCTAATGGTTAACTGTGTAAGTGGGATTTTATAATTACATATTAACATGGGCGGACCCATTAGTGGGCTGGGCCGGGCTACAGCCCGGCCCATTTTTTTATATATAGGCGTAAGTCTAATTTTTATTTTGTTCTTTTTTATATATTGTGTTAGACCCCTTTCTATATTAATTTTTTTTAGCAAATTTATTCCTAGTTCCACTCTTGATTTAGAGGAGAATACTGTTTTATTCTTTTGATAAATTCATATAATTTATAAGTATATGTTATAAAAAATTACAGCCCACCTTAAAATTTTTTTCTGTTCCCGCCCCCTGTATATTAACATTTTCTTCTTGTACAATTTTTATGATGCATTATGTAAAGAGCCACACTGAGAGGGAGGGGGCCATTTTGAGAGGAGTAGTCAAATCCCTCACTCGAGAAAGACAAACACAGGACTATTCTCCGGAAAAAGACAAACAACTGAGTCTGGTGTGTCGGTGGGTGGGGGGAGTAGATTGGATGTAAGAATCATTTCCTACATCTCGCTGGAAGTTTACTGCCCTGGCACCCAACTTGCTGTACCCTCGAAACTTTTCTAATAGTATTTACTATTAATAAACTTTCTTTTTTAGGCAAAAAGTAAAAAAAAAAGGTGTAAAAAAAATATTTTTTTAGAATATTTTATTTTATTTTTATTTGAGTAAAATTCCCTCCAAAAGGTTGGAGCCACACCCCCACCTTGCAACGTACGCATTCAAATACTTCACTAATTGTCGTCCTCCTGCAAACAGAAGCAAGATCCAAATCTGGAGCACGAGCGGGGGGCCTGTACACGTGCAGGTGATCTCGACCGTCCGATCTGGAACTGACGGCCAGTGTTGCTTCGGCTCCCCCAGCTGACTGTACTTTAACTCTCTCTTCTAACCTCAAGAAAAGGTCACGCCGCTGATGTGACATGTACGGATGGTCAAACGGGCGATACAAGACAAAATATCATTTGATATTCTCCCGCAAACTTTTGTTTTCTGAGATTAGAGGGCCAATGGGTCAGGTTGGACAGGTCAACTCAAAGCCTGAATCTCTGAGGCAGGTCTTAAAAGGTCTTTTGAAACCCACCAATCGTGTTTTGAGTGAGTTCAGATTCTAGTCTGAAATGAATAAATGATAGAAGATAAAAAAAATAATGAGAAAATTGTTTGTGTGTGTGTTACAATCTAAGTTGATAATGTACGGTCGGATCGTGAAATTGTTTTTGGGATGTTGGAGTATTAAGCCTTCTCCTTAGATTGTAATCTAAGGACACCTACTAGGAACACTTTACCCTATATATATATATATATATATATATATATATATATATATATATATATATATATATATATATATATATATAGTTTCTCAGCTGGCATGACGTGACTTCATATTAGCCGCAAAAAACTCAAAAATTTAGGCGGTAAAAGAAGACCCTCAATCACTTTTCGTTGTACAATGACTAAAATACCCTCAGTTTCACTTTTAACTTGACTACAACTGTTCCTCCACTAAAAAAATTACAGATCTGAAAATTTTGAGCATTTTCAAACAAAAAAATTACAGATCTTGATTACTAATTTTTAGAAAAATAATTATTTTAAAAGAATGCAACCATAGTTGCATTAATGTTCAAGTTTTTTTTTGAAGATGTTTTAATCACAATAAAAATCTATTACTGCGACTTGAAACAGTTTATTTTATTTTATTTTTTTGTTTTCTGAAACTGCAATCAAAGTGGCAGTTTCTGAAAAGAAAAGTTTTGAATTTAAATTTTTTAATATCATTTTCACTTTTTATATTTATTTTTATTTTAATTGCGACCTTTGGTCGCAGTGTTGCAGCCTTTTTTTATTTTTTCGATTAGGGTCGCAGTATTTTTTCGACCTTACTAAGCTAAATAGGATACTGCGACCGTGATCGCAGCCTTATGAAATAAGAGTCGCAGTCAATTGAAGCAGTGACAATAATCTCGTAAGCTAATTAATTAAGATGATTAGAAGATTGCGACTTCGGTCGCAGTCTCTTTGAGAATGTTTTGTTGATAACAATGCGACCTTGATCATAATATTTTTTAATAAATAATCTAAATAGAATACTGTGATCATGGTCGTATTCTTATGAAATAAGAGACAGTCAATTGAAGCAGTGAACAAGGTCTCAAAAAGTTAAGTAATTAAGATGGTTAGAAGACTGCGACAGAAAACTGGGACATTGGTCGTAGACTTATGTCATAACAGTCTTTTTGAAAAGTTTTGTTTGATAACACTGTGACCTTGGTCGCAGTATTTTATAACTTATTTTTCATTTTTACGACCAAGGTCGCAGTCTTTTTATTAATAAATTTTATTTGGACTGCGACTTTAGTCGCTGTCTTGTAAAACAAATGGTTTGAAAATAAAATTTCATACTGCGACTGTGATTACAGAATTCGTCTGCAACTAAAAATTAATATCTGATCCCGCTCTTCTTTTTTAGAACGACATTCTCTACAAGTCAAAAATCTAGATCTGACAACGTGAGGAGACACAGAAAGATAGACATATAAAAGGGGAGAAAAAATAATAATAAAGAATATAAAACTAATTTATCATTTCAAGAAAAGACAAACGATAAAAAATTTTAGTAATTTCAATTATTTTCAAAAGCGAGATGTCATTTTAGATTATCGAATTATGTGACTCATAATGTGCCACGTCATCGCAGGCGAGAGAGACTCTCAGCTGTCAGCTGATATACATATTTCTGTATATATATACACACGCACATACATATGAAAAGTGTGAATGTACAAAGATAATTACCTTAGTTAATTTTTAATTCATTTCTTACGGTAACTGTGGCACTGGAGCAGAGGTTTTGTTTTGATCCCCGCTCCCAGAAATTATTATTTGAGATAAAATCACATTTATTCATAATGCACTTAAACACTCTTTTCTTATATCCAGCATGTCGTGAGTCTTCTTTTGTAACGGTTCCAGTAATTTTATTATGATATTGAACTAATCCAATAATATTTCTTCGAAATTTCGGCAGCACCTCCCCTAAAATATAGACCATACCACACTACACCACAACAGATAATGTCCACAATGGACCCAACACTTCCAATAAAACATTTCGGCACAATTTGCCTACTTATCAACATAATTAAAATAAAATCTCCTTACATAGTCTTGCATTCACCCAACAAACACCAAAGAGTTACAACATCCTTTCCCACAATACATTATACTTGCCATAACATTGTCCAAGTCCTTCCATACATGAAATCAAAGTTACTTACCAAGTTTATATTCAAACAGCCATACATAGAGTTATACTTACATTCCCAACACCCAAAATTACTTTTCATACATCAAGTTTTCACATATAGATACAATAAGCCGTTTCAAAAGTAAACAAAATATGAAGTAATATTAAACACAAGTATGACATGAGAGGGATCGATCACTCCATATCCATAAGATTTTAGAACCTACATTGGCTTCTTACCCTTGTCCAAACCTAAAATTTACAACATGAATAAAAACATGAGCTTGAAAGCTCAGTGAGTAAACCATCTAAAAATCTACTAATCTAATTTCCATGTGTCAATTGGTTTTAAGTTGGTCCAGAAGTTTATTGAATTGGTTTCCACTGTGCTATTACATACTCCCATTTTTAAGTTAGATGTCTCAACTACCATGAAAAATTTAATGAAGTTTATCACTATCATACTTTAGCACATAATAGAAATAAATATAGTTGTCACCGTCTTCCCCCTCCTGCCGGCTCCCGCTCGGCCCCTTCCTCCAAGTAAGTAATATATATATATGCATACACATAATATGATTTTCACCGTCTTCCCCCTCCTACCGGTTCTCGCTCGGCCCCTTCCTCCAAGTAACATATAAACATACATAAATACTAAAAATAGAATTATCACCGTCTTCCCCCTCCTACCGGTTCTCGCTCGGCCCCTTCCTCCAATAATATATAATATATAATATATATATATATATATATATATATATATATATATATATATATATATATATATACACATAATGCCAATTTTCACCGTCTTCCCCCCTCCTGCCGGTTCTTACTCGGCCCCTTCCTCCAAATAACAAATACATAGTATAACTCATTCAATAAAGCATACACTTTCACATAAACATCTCATATACTACGAAAAGGAAGCAACTATACGCTTGTAGGAGTTAACGTTTATATAGACATATCCACCTCTTAATGTACCCATTTATGCTTTTATAATGAAAGTGTTACATCACACCAAAGATGTGCATGTCGTGTACATACATAATATTGACATAATTTCCCCTTATGATTCCATGCTACAATGCTCAGTCCGATATTGCGTACATATAGTATCTAGCTAAAATAACGGTATAACATATACATAACACATAAGGCTTCGAGCCGTTCACCATCATATGCAACTAAACCATTTCCCCGTGTTACTTTAACTTACTTAGCCAATATGAAAATTACCTAGTTCTTCAATATGCTAATAAAACATCAATTTAGGTAATACACATAACATACTATGATTTCCTTCTCTTTTCCGAAAATCTCACAACATAGAGTCTTTTTCTCTTTTCATTATATACATAACAATATACATACAAGTATTTCCAATGGTAATTTACCCAAACATTTGTTAATTCAAGATTATCAACTTCAAAACTTTAATCTAATTAAAACTTAGTTTACTCACTTGTTTGACGAACGCCGACGCGAAGAACTCCGCCTATTTCGCCCGCCGGACCGAGCCCTAAATCAATAAAATCCTAATTTAAACAATGGTACAAAATACAACCTAATCCAAGGAGATTTATAGATTTTACCTCAACTTAGGTTCTGTTTTTCCTAATTTTGTTCGAAGAAATCCGAATCCAAACCGATCCGCGGACTCACGGACTCCCCGGAATCCCACCTCGAAAACCCCCCTTCTCCTCCTTCGCGCTTCGCTGCCGCGCCTCCCCCAGCGCCGCCCGCGCCTCCCCCCTTCCAGCGCCGCCGGCAGCCCTCTCCGGCGCTGCCTGGGCCTCGTGCTCGCGGCCTCCTCTGCCGCGGCGCCTGCTCGCGCGGCGCCTGCCGTGCGCCGCTGCCGCGTGGCCGCCCTGGCCGCCGCCTCCTGCGGTGGCTAGGGTGAGGTCGAAGGGGGGGGGGGGGGGGGGGAGAGAGAGAGAGAGAGAGAGAGAGAGAGAGAGAGAGATCTGGATCAAAGGAGAGAGAGAGATTTTGGGTTCTCGTTCTCAGCTCAGAAATGAAGAAGAGGCTGAAATTGGGGAAAGAATTTGGTTATTTAGGGTTATATCCAAATTAGGAATTACTAACTTCCCTAATATGCTAAGAAATTGACACCTCATGCCACAATTTCCAATATGTCCTATTTAGTGCCCACCTCACTCCCCTTTTTCTCACAAGTTGCCAACACACCCCTAATATTTAATTATTTTGAAAATAAATAGTATTTAGGTATTTGTATTCTCAAGTATAATACTTTTAGTAAATATGTACCAATACTTAGTATATAAAAAAGAATGTGTACTTGAGGATACTAAGTGTATATATATATATATACAAATAATTCTAATATTTTCTAAAAATTTGGATTAAGCTTAAAACATGATTGTTACACCGGTTAAATGAAAATCACTTAAGCTATAAACCGGATTTATTTAAGTCGGGTGTTACAATACTACCCTCCTTAAAAGAGTTTCGTCCCGAAACTTAACGTACCTTGAAATAGCTGCGGATGAGATCTTTGCATTTCATCTTCCGGTTCCCATGTAATTTCTTCCAGCTTTTGACTTCTCCACAAAACTTTTACTAAGGGAATCACCTTATTTCTCAATTGTTTCTCTTTACGGTCAAGAATTTGCACCGGCTCCACTGCATAGGACAGGTCTTCTTGAATTTGTAGTGGTGAATATTTGAGGACATGGTTGGGATCTGGTATGTATTTCCTTAGCTGTGATACATGGAACACATTATGCACTTTTTCCATCTCAGGGGGTAAGGCTAACCGGTAGGCCAGTGGTCCAATTCTTTCCAATACTTCAAAAGGTCCAACATACCGAGGTCCCAATTTACTTCTCTTGCCAATGCGCACTACCCCCTTCATCGGAGATATCTTCAGGAAAACCTTGTCTCCTTCCGTAAATTCCAGGGGTCTCCGGCGTTTATCTGCATATGCTTTTTGCCTGCTTTGTGCTGCCCTCATCCTTTTCCTTATTGTCCGGATCTTTTCTGTAGTTTCTTGGACCATGTCTGGTCCCAGTAACCTTCGATCTCCCACTTCTTCCCAACAAATGGGTGATCGACACTTCCTTCCATATAAGGCTTCGAAGGGTGGCATTCCTATAGTGGACTGGTAGCTGTTGTTATATGCGAACTCCACTAATGATAGATGCTTCTCCCAATTGCCCCCAAAATCTAATGTACAAGCTCTCAACATATCTTCTAAGATTTGAATAGTCCTTTCGGACTGCCCATCAGTTTGCGGGTGCGCTGCTGTGCTAAGGTGAAGCTTGGTTCCCAGAGCTTTAGCTAAACTGATCTAAAATCTGGACTGGAACCGAGGGTCTCGGTCTGACACAATGGTTTCAGCCACTCCATGAATTCTGATTATCTCTTGAAGATAGATTTGTGCTAACTTGTCCATTGAGTAATCCAACCGAATGGGTAGGAAATGTGCGGATTTAGTGAGTCGGTCAACTATCACCCATATAGCATCATGTCCACGAGGAGACTTGGGAAGTCCTGACACAAAATCCATAGTAATATGATTCCATTTCCATTCCGGAACTTGGAGTGGCATTAGCAGTCCCGGGGGCTTCTTATGTTCCGCTTTAACTTGTTGACATATTAGACATTTCTGCACGAACCTTGCTATGTCATCCTTCATCCCTTCCCACCAAAAATTTGTTCGCAGATCCTGATACATCTTGGTTGCCCCAGGGTGTGCTGTGTAAGGAGTGCAATGGGCTTCCCTCATAATTTGTTCCTTGAGCTCGAAGTTGGAGGGTACACATATCCGGCTTCCCTTCTTTAGTAATCCTTTATCAATGATGAAATATTGTGTTTCACCCTTTATTACTTTCTCGAAGTTCTTAACTGTCTGCTCATCATTTTGTTGTGCCTGGTGGATCTTATCATAAAGATCAATTTCCACTCTAACCTGGTTCATCTGACTATCTCTATTGATGATCTCCGTTGGTTGAACTTCAATCTGCATCCTTTCTATCTCCTTTAATAAATTGGCCTGTTGAGTTAATAGTGTAGCTAAAGATCCCTCTGATTTGCGGCTAAGCGCATCTGCTACCACATTGGCTTTCCCAAGGTGATAGTGAATATTTAAATCATAATCTTTCATTAGTTCCAACCATCTTCTTTGGCGCATATTCAATTCTTTTTGAGTAAATATATACTTCAGGCTCTTATGGTCGGTATATATATCACATGACACACCATATAAATAATGTCGCCAAATTTTTAGAGCAAATATAACTGCAGCTAGTTCCAAGTCATGGGTGGGATAGTTCTTCTCATGGTTTTTAAGTTGCCTGGAGGCATATGCAATTACCCTACCATGCTGCATTAATACACAACCCAACCCCGACTTTGATGCATCACTGTATATAACATATCCTTCAGTCCCAGAGGGCATGGCTAGGATTGGGGCCGAAGTTAGCTTATTCTTCAATTCTTGAAAACTATTCTCCTGACTTTCCCCCCAATGAAACTTGAGATTTTTCTTGGTCAAATGTGACAATGGTGCCGCAATCCTGGAAAATCCCTCCACAAACCTTCGATAATACCCGGCCAGTCCCAAGAAACTCCGTACTTCAGAGACATTTGTAGGTCGGGGCCAATTCTCAATTGCTTCTATCTTTGCTGGGTCCACAGATATTCCTTCTTTAGTAATAATATGACCAAGAAATCCAACTTTTTCTAGCCAGAACTCACACTTTTTGAATTTTGCATAAAGCTACTTTTCCCTCAATAATTGCAAGACTATTCTCAAATGCTCTTCATGTTCTTCTGGGTTTCTTGAATAGATCAATATATCATCAATGAATACCACTACAAATTTATCCAAACATGGCTGAAAGATTCTATTCATCAGATCCATAAATGCGGCTGGGGCATTGGTCAGTCCAAATGGCATCACCAGAAATTCATAATGCCCATATCTGGTTCTAAAGGCTGTTTTAGGGACATCCTCTGATTTGATTTTTAATTGGTGATATCCAGATCTTAAATCCATTTTGGAAAATACACTTGCACCCTGAAGCTGATCAAAGAGATCATCTATCCTCGGAAGTGGGTATCTATTCTTAATAGTGACTTTATTCAACTCCCTGTAATCTATGCACAGTCTCATACTTCCATCCTTCTTCTTTACAAATAATACAGGAGCACCCCAGGGTGATACACTTGGCCGAATAAATCCCAGGCCTAATAATTCTTCTAATTGTTCCTTTAATTCTTTCATCTCTGCTGGTGCCATTCTATAGGGAGCCTTAGATATAGGTCCTATTCCAGGTAGAAGATCAATGGAGAATTCTACTTCTCTGTCTGGAGGTAAGCCTGGCAATTCTTCGGGAAACACATCAGGATATTCTCTTACAACAGTTATGTCTTCTATTCTCACTTCCTCTTTCTCCTTGGCTAATACTGTTGCCAAAAATCCTTGACATCCATGTCGTAATAGTTTGGTGGCCTTTAAGGCTGAGATCACAGGAATGCTGATTTTATTCCTTGTCCTTTTGAACACATATCCTGGGGTCCCTGGTATTTTGAAGATTATTTTCTTTTGATGGCAGTCTACATGTGCATGGTGTGTTGATAACCAGTCCATTCCTAGGATGATATCGTATTCCATCTCTCCTAGTTTGATCAAGTCTGCCTGTGTGTTCATTTCTCCTATGACAATTTCACATCCCTTATAATATACATCAGTAATCAAAGTTGTGCCTACTGGTGTGGATACCGCCAGTTGAAAATTTAAGGGTTCGGGTATCTTATTAATTTTTGAGGCAAAAGGTGAGGAAATAAACGAATGTGTGGCACCAGAATCAAATAATGCTCGAGCGATTACTCCAGATAAATAAATAGTACCTTCCACCATTGAGTTAGACGCCCGGACTTCTTGTTGGGTTAAATCATTCATCCTTCCTTGAACCCTGGGCTGTTGCACTGAAGCCTGCGTCATGGTTGGTCGAAATGTGTTGCCCGACCGCCGAAAAGCTCTTGATGATCCATTTGTCGGGGCGATGCCTGCGGTCCGCCTGCCTGTTCCTCTAATAGCACCAGTAGGTCCTCGAAGTGTCGGACAATCCCTCCTCATGTGACCCATTTGGCCGCATGCAAAACACTGTTTGTTTACCAGGCAGCTTCCTGTGTGATTTCGGTTGCATCTAGGACACCATGTTCCTCCCGCGGAATTTTGACGCGGATAAGATGCATGTGGCGAGCTTTGAAAAGATCCTGCATTCCGAGGCCACGAGTCTGCCATCATTCTTGGAGTTGATGCGGACGAAGATCCAGTTCCTCCTCCGAACCTGAAGTTGGTGGATCCACTACTTGGTGTGCTGAAATATCGGAAGCGTTTGGCAGATGGCAACTCTCTAGTTCTTATATCCTGATTTTCTTGCAGATCCCTTTCAACTTCTAGAGCCTTCTCCACTGCCTGACTGTAAATCTGAAGTTGAAATGGAATTAGTTGGTTCCTGATTTCTGGCCTCAAACCTCGTACAAATCTTTTTGTCCTGTCTTCCTCTTCAGACACCAACTTACCAGCATACCTTGATAGTTGGGTGAATTTGATTTCATATTGATTCACCGTCAATAGATTTGCTTTAATTCTTGGAATTCCATTGCGAGCTTGTCCTTCATTACTCCGGGTATATACTTCTCATTGAACTTTTTGACCAAGAATTTCCAAGAAATTTCTTCTCCTAGGGATTTGGCTCCTGTTTTAACCACTTCCCACCAATGTTCCGCCTCACCTTGGAACATAAAAGAAGTGAATGATACCCTTTGATCCTTGGTGCATTCCATCACATCAAGTATTTTACAAATTTGACGAAGCCACTCCTCTGCCTGAATTGGATCTGCTCCTCCCTTGTATGGCGGAGGGTTCAATTTTTGAAATTGCTCTAAGGCCCTGCGTGGATTATTTACAGTGGTTAACTGCATCAACCAATCCGGCATCCGGTCTGGGGCTCTCCGATCAGTATTGAATCGATCCATCGAAATCTCCTGATGGGTCGGAGGATGGACACTCCCAACTGTACTGTGGGGTGGGGCGTTCTCCTCAGAATTTGTATTCGGCGGAGGAAAGCTTAGATCCATTACTACCTAGAAAATTTAACAAATCAAAATTCTTTGAGACACACGAAAGTTTCATATACAAAATGCTACTACTATTATAACTTCAAAAAGATTTGTTTACAAGATTTTCATGCAATGCTTATATTCATACAAAAGGTACAAGCATACAAACTAAGATATGTCCTTTCTGCACATTAGATTACAAAATACAAAACCCTTTCCAAAAAGTCCTAAACATGGAGGTCCAAAATATTTATCCTCCCAAAATGCTATGTCCTAGTTCTCCGAATTCATGGAGTGATGTTAGAGTCTGAAAAGCTTTTGTCCATACTATCCCCGGCTGAGGCTTCCCCCTTTTGGACTCCTTCTTCTGGATCTTCTTCTGGATCCTCTTCCTCGGGGTCTTCTTCGGGGTCTTCTTCCTCGGGATCTTCTTCTTCTACGGAATCCTCTTCTGGATTCTCTTCTATTATACTGTCATCCCCGCACCTCCAATTTTCATTATCGTCGTATAGGTCCATATCTTCAATCCAACTTGAATTCCACCAAATACCCCCATAAAACATCCTCCCAGGGGACTCCACCTCATCATCAGATGCGTCTTCTTGATCCTCGATCCTTAGCATATTCCTTATAACACTCTCGGCATCCTTGATGATGTTCCCTTCACTGTGTTTTGCTACTCCCATCACATTAGTACTACCCTTGGTTCCACTAAAGATAGTCTTTGGATCCGTTTCGTCGGACTCATAATCCCAGTCCATACTAGTTGCACTCCAACTCTGACTTTCCATCTCTGAGCCCTCTGATGACAACTCGGGCGTACCAGAATCTCCCATCTGAAAGAATAAGGTTTCATATTAGCTTGTCTTCATTCCCAATCTTCAAAATATAATAGATCAATCATACATATCTATACAAATATATCAATAGAAAAACTTATAATTATCTTACCACTTTCAAGTACCTTCTAGTTGAGTTACCCCTGATTTATCTGATATTTTACTTACTCTCCAGTCTCAGTGTCCCATACCACTGGAGATCCACACGATAGGCCCGCACCTCTCGTAGGATCCGTTCAAATTAGAGTATGCGGGTACCCGAATTAGAACGTAGGAGAACAAGCAAATATCATATATTTCAGGGATCTCAAATACTTAAAATTTCATGGTCTAATAGCAACCTACCTAGTGCTCCCACTAACAATCATGTAGTGTGCATACAACCCTAAAATTTGTCCATTTTTAGTCTAAACCTTTGCTCTGATACCAACTGTAACGGTCCCAGTAATTTTATTATGATATTGAACTAATCCAATAATATTTCTTCGAAATTTCGGCAGCACCTCCCCTAAAATATAGACCATACCACACTACACCACAACAGATAATGTCCACAATGGACCCAACACTTCCAATAAAAAATTTCGGCACAATTTGCCTACTTATCAACATAATTAAATAAAATCTCCTTACATAGTCTTGCATTCACCCAACAAACACCAAAGAGTTACAACATCCTTTCCCACAATACATTATACTTGCCATAACATTGTCCAAGTCCTTCCATACATGAAATCAAAGTTACTTACCAAGTTTATATTCAAACAGCCATACATAGAGTTATACTTACATTCCCAACACCCAAAATTACTTTTCATACATCAAGTTTCCACATATAGATACAATAAGCCGTTTCAAAAGTAAACAAAATATGAAGTAATATTAAACACAAGTATGACATGAGAGGGATCGATCACTCCATATCCATAAGATTTTAGAACCTACATTGGCTTCTTACCCTTGTCCAAACCTGAAATTTACAACATGAATAAAAACATGAGCTTGAAAGCTCAGTGAGTAAACCATCTAAAAATCTACTAATCTAATTTCCATGTGTCAATTGGTTTTAAGTTGGTCCAGAAGTTTATTGAATTGGTTTCCACTGTGCTATTACATACTCCCATTTTTAAGTTAGATGTCTCAACTACCATGAAAAATTTAATGAAGTTTATCACTATCATACTTTAGCACATAATAGAAATAAATATAGTTGTCACCGTCTTCCCCCTCCTGCCGGCTCCCGCTCGGCCCCTTCCTCCAAGTAAGTAATATATATATATATGCATACACATAATATGATTTTCACCGTCTTCCCCCTCCTACCGGTTCTCGCTCGGCCCCTTCCTCCAAGTAACATATAAACATACATAAATACTAAAAATAGAATTATCACCGTCTTCCCCCTCCTACCGGTTCTCGCTCGGCCCCTTCCTCCAATATATATATATATATATATATATATATATATATATATATATATATATAATATATATATATATATATATATATATATATATATATACATAATGCCAATTTTCACCGTCTTCCCCCCTCCTGCCGGTTCTTACTCGGCCCCTTCCTCCAAATAACAAATACATAGTATAACTCATTCAATAAAGCATACACTTTCACATAAACATCTCATATACTACGAAAAGGAAGCAACTATACGCTTGTAGGAGTTAACGTTTATATAGACATATCCACCTCTTAATGTACCCATTTATGCTTTTATAATGAAAGTGTTACATCACACCAAAGATGTGCATGTCGTGTACATACATAATATTGACATAATTTTCCCTTATGATTCTATGCTACAATGCTCAGTCCGATATTGCGTACATATAGTATCTAGCTAAAATAACGGTATAACATATACATAACACATAAGGCTTCGAGCCGTTCACCATCATATGCAACTAAACCATTTCCCCGTGTTACTTTAACTTACTTAGCCAATATGAAAATTACCTAGTTCTTCAATATGCTAATAAAACATCAATTTAGGTAATACACATAACATACTATGATTTCCTTCTCTTTTCCGAAAATCTCACAACATAGAGTCTTTTTCTCTTTTCATTATATACATAACAATATACATACAAGTATTTCCAATGGTAATTTACCCAAACATTTGTTCATTCAAGATTATCAACTTCAAAACTTTAATCTAATTAAAACTTAGTTTACTCACTTGTTTGACGAACGCCGACGCGAAGAACTCCGCCTATTTCGCCCGCTGGACCGAGCCCTAAATCAATAAAATCCTAATTTAAACAATGGTACAAAATACAACCTAATCCAAGGAGATTTATAGATTTTACCTCAACTTAGGTTCTATTTTTCCTAATTTTGTTCGAAGAAATCCGAATCCAAACCGATCCGCGGACTCACGGACTCCCCGGAATCCCACCTCGAAAACCCCCCCTTCTCCTCCTTCGCGCTTCGCTGCCGCGCCTCCCCCAGCGCCGCCCGCGCGTCCCCCCCTTCCAGCGCCGCCGGCAGCCCTCTCCGGCGCCGCCTGGGCCTCGTGCTCGCGGCCTCCTCTGCCGCGGCGCCTGCTCGCGCGGCGCCTGCCGTGCGCCGCTGCCGCGTGGCCGCCGCCTCCTGCGGTGGCTAGGGTGAGGTCAGGGGGGGAGGAGAGAGAGAGAGAGAGAGAGAGAGAGAGAGAGAGATCTGGATCAAAGGAGAGAGAGAGATTTTGGGTTCTCGTTCTCAGCTCAGAAATGAAGAAGAGGCTGAAATTGGGGAAAGAATTTGGTTATTTAGGGTTATATCCAAATTAGGAATTACTAACTTCCCTAATATGCTAAGAAATTGACACCTCATGCCACAATTTCCAATATGTCCTATTTAGTGCCCACCTCACTCCCCTTTTTCTCACAAGTTGCCAACACACCCCTAATATTTAATTATTTTGAAAATAAATAGTATTTAGGTATTTGTATTCTCAAGTATAATACTTTTAGTAAATATGTACCAATACTTAGTATATAAAAAAGAATGTGTACTTGAGGATACTAAGTGTATATATATATATATATATATATATATATATATATATATATATATACAAATAATTCTAATATTTTCTAAAAATTTGGATTAAGCTTAAAACATGATTGTTACACCGGTTAAATGAAAATCACTTAAGCTATAAACAGGATTTATTTAAGTCGGGTGTTACATCTTTAACACATACATCGCCGCTTATGATTACTTTAATACGGAAGCAACACCATCTAGATTACTACTGTTGCTTAAAAAAACTACTCACTTGTTCACTTGCCAAATTTATCATGATTCCAAAGTTCATTTCTTCCATTGAAAGTTTCTTTCTTTGAGTCCACATCACTCATCGATGTCACAGTCTCATCTCATCTTCTCCAGCAAATACTTTGTCCACATAGATGTCTTCATTGTAGATTTCATCTCTCCTATCAGATTCACCATTGTTATCTTTTTAAGGGAAAGAGTGGGACCTCAAACTCGAAAGCCACCCTCCAATACACAGTAGATTTTCCATTCTTGCTGGTAAATTGCCCTTCTACTAATTATTTCATTTCCCAGTCCCATCTCAGCCTCAGCAAAAGCTCATTGTCCCTGCTATGGATCTTATCTACCTAGATTAGAGACTGCACCCTCTTTTGTTCATTGTCTAAACTCACAATGTCTATTCACTGTAAGTTTGGGGGAGTATTACCAGATACATGTACAAATTTAGATTTATTTGAATAGGTTACTATTTCCGGTCTAATTTTATTTGTATGTATGAAGACAATGATAATAGGTTATATGGTTTTCCAATACACCTCCATTCTATTGTCTAGCCAATATACTGAGTCCACAAAACGCTGATCTACGTTCAAACGTGAGACATCGATTCTACCTGTAGACTCATTGAGATTTTGTGAATTGTTTGGTCTCTTTTCAGGGGATTTTAAGAAAACGAATGTAAAATGTCAATTCTAGATGAAGATGGTACTTTGGAGTCTATTTACCTTATGGTAGCTGATTTGTCATTGAATTGCGATCAACAGCGGACAAACAAGGTTTTTAATTAAATGGTACATGACAGTGGCATTTGTTGATTAATAGACTATCTATTGAAGTGAGATCGGTGAATTGCAAATTGCTTCAGCTCATTTCTGGTCTTGATCCTGTGCATGACAGAATTGATCAACCTTATTGGACAATATGTTCTTCTGGAAAATTTTCAATTAACTCTTGTTATAAGTTCCTTAATTATAGAGGTGTGTGTGTTGGGTGGTCCTCTATGATTTGGAATTCCATTGCTCCGCTCAAAGTTAAGGTTTTCTTATGGATGCTGATGAGAGATAGATTCCATATTAAAGATCATTTGATTTAAAAAAGACTGGTCTGGCGATCCTTTTTGTGTCTTCTGTGGATGTGAATTGAAAACTAGGGATCATATGTTCTTGAATTCAGAATTTGCACAAGATATGTGGATGATGGCTGCCGGTTTTTTGGGTTCTCCTCAATTGTCTAATTCATTGGAACATTTATTACTTTTACAATGCAGTAACATTTAGAAACAGTTGCAAACAGTTTGAGAGATTTTGTCTTTGACTATCTGTTGGTTAATTTGAAACATGAGATGTTTCCAAAATAAAATGAAAGATGGTGTTATTTTATTGATGCTGTTTTCTTTGTCAATTTTTTTATAGGCCTTATTGCAAAGAAGAGAAAGAAGGAAATATTGACAGCTGCAGCGAAAGCAAAGCTTCTTACTGCCTGTGGGTTGATGCTGAGTTTCAATGTTTGAAGGTGGAAGAGAAAGGAGGTTTTGTTCTACTGATTTCAAGGGCGGAACTAGAGTTTATCTATTTTTTTTAGTGTCTTGTTCTTGATGTTTATCTTTGGGCCTATAAAGTTTTAGTTTAAACTGTTACTGGTTGTTGGAATATAAGAGTTGTAGTTATTTTTAATTTTGTGCTTTATTCATCTATTAACTAGTAGAGGGCTGGTTTTGACCCTCTAAGTACCTATGCTATGTGGTGAGTTATGATTAGGTTCCTTATCCTCATGGATGCTTATAGTGGGAAAAGGTCTAACTATGTAACGTTTTTAGATGATTATGCATGATTCTTTCTGGCTGCTATTTTGTAGCTGTTATTTTTACTTATATATATTTATTTTGAAGTTGAACTCCCCGTCCTACTTTTTCAAGTTAAAAGAAAAAATGTCAATTCTAAATGCAGTTTGCAAGAGTCGAAACACATATTGGGCGTGTTTGGTTGCAAGGAAGTGGGCGGAAGTAAGGAAATGGGTAAATATAATTGCTCACTTCCATATCTATCCAAACACCGGAAAAGGAAAATAAGAAAACCCCTTTTCCTCTTTTACACAACCATTTCTTCACTTCTATAATGTTAAAGTTAATTTTGTGGTCATGTAAATCTCATTTGTAATACGTTGTAGTATAAAACAATTAATTTTTTGATCATGTAAATCTCACTTGCGTTCTAATTACAGTCCAAATTTTATTTTTCTTAATTAATTTTTATTTTAATATTATTTTGCAGTCAACTTTGTGGTCAATTTTTCACGTCCACTTTCACATTACCATCCAAACACCGGAAAAGACATAACATTTTTCAAATCACACTTTCCAATAACATTCAAATACAAAAAAATTTACTAACCAATTCTCAAATTCCAAAGAGAATTATTATCACTTTCTCACTTCCACCCTTAACCAAACGTGCCCATTGTTGAGATGAAAACCCTGAACAATGATCAAACGATGTCTATTCTCGACACTTCCTATTGGCTTTCAATTGTTCCAGAATGTCAAAACTTTTGATCGTCGAATTATTTCTGAATGCTGGGCCCTGGCCCCAGCCTGGGCTTTAGCGTCGTTAAAATTGAGGGTGACAATATCGTTTCTCACAGGGGAGTCTGGAGAGTAGTGGCCTGGGGGAAAAAAGGACGTAGTGGCAGATGGCTTGACAAGACGAAACCCAAAAATAAATGTGGCAGATCGCTTCACTTTTTCCGTACATCATGTAGGCCTGTCATATACCGCCACCTGGACTTTGGTGGGTGCTGTTCCCGCGAGCCACGGCGACACCCAGGACGGACGCCCACGTGGGACAGCCAGAAAATCTGGGTCCCGCCACCTGCCGGTCCCGCACGTCACATCACCAAATACTATTTGTTTACCATTTAAATCAGAAAATTTAAAAAGGCCCCGGATCTCGTACGGTCATTGGTTTCCTCGACGCCACCCTTCCGTTTTTTAGGTTTTTGTTTTCTCCCGCAAAAATGTAGATATTTTTTTTCTTTTTACAAGAATGTACCTATTTAAGGTCTGTTTGTTCATTGTTGGGCTAAATAATAAATTTTGAAATTTGATAAAGGGTGTCATATTAGTTTTTTTTATTGATTGTTTCGTTGTCAAAGCATGAAAAAAAATAATGATTACATTCTGATCCATTTTTTTTTGCTGATATGGTGGACACTTTTGAGAAATCTGATCTCGCCCATCCCTTATTGGAAACCGAGTGGAATTTGATAATGTGTAAGAAACTAATTCGAAACCGACTAGAGTTGATGTGATGACAGATTTCGGGGCTTTGTGTTACGGTCTCACTTTTTAATCATCTCAATTACCATAATCTTAAACTTGTTCACTTAATTATTCAGATAATCTCTGAAAGTTTTGACATCATCTCCTCTATAATAATGAGTCTGCACAAATACAATATGTCAGATTTCAACTAACATTAACGTACTTATCAGTATTCAACATCTCATGTAATATATACCCATATACATATATACTAGTATATTGTAACGGTCCCAGTCTTATAAACTTCCATTCAGATTTCAATCATCACAGATCATCGTATATCCAAGCGTGGGACCCATCAAGATACAATACTTTAATTCGGCTAATATCAACCAGCTCTATACTTTACATCAATGTCCACTTTGATAGCATGTATAATCTTTAACATGATTTAGCATTTTCCAAAACATTGATCCGACAACTTATTACAAGACATAGTCTAATACATTACTATTCCACAATATAATACAGGATTTGAGTTTAGCATCAAGCATTTCAATATTTACAAGTTCATAGTAAATATTCAAATAAAAGTTTTTGCATAGTTTTCTAAAAATAATATACATATCACGAGAACAAAAAAAAGGGTAAAAATGTCTCCGTTGACACCTATCTCGCATGTGTTGCCATTAAGCGGATCCCTTACTTTTGTCTAAACCTGAAGGTGATAATGAGAACAGAGTGAGCTCGACAGCTCAGTGAGTAAAACAGTGTTATATGATGTCCATTAAGTAGGTTTATTTGAAATTTTATCATCAAGTTAACACTTGTAATTGATACTATTTTTACACATTTTTGGGTATGAAAATTCCTGACCAAAACTCAGTAACAGGTCATGATAGTCAACTAAGTCTTGCCTATAGTCGGCTAACTATACCCTAAGTCGACTTATATAGAAGCTATAGTCGACTAGGGTCTGTTTAAAAAGGTGTTAACTCTCTGTTGGCTGTCTATAACTTACCTAGTCGACTAATCTATCTGGTATAGTCGACTACACTAGGTACTAGTCGACTTACAGGTCAACTGTAGTTGACTAATTCTGGATCAAAAAGATAGGTGCTCTCTATTTGTTACTTATAACCAATTCTAGTCGACTACCCTTTCTGGTGTAGTCGACTATACTAGGTACTAGTCGACTTATAGGTCAACTGTAGTCGACTAATCATGTTTAAAAGAAGATGTTCACTCTCTGTTTATTTCCTGTAACTGAGGCTAGTCGACTTACAGTTTATATATAGTCGACTAAGAGTGTTTTCCTGAGACTTGTCTACCCATTTTTTCTTTCCATAGTCGACTTAGCCCAAGGGCTAGTGACTGATACTGGTGAAATTGCCTAGGTAAGTCGACTTATCTTAGAGTCTGAAATATCAATTCTTTATAGTTTTAACATACAATTTCTATCTTAACTATATTAACATACATGATCAACATAAAATATAATCTCCCCTTCGATCACTTCCGGTTCAACCCGATCCTTTCCTCGATACGTTTGCCATGTATTATTCTCCCCTTCGATCACCTCCGGTTCAACCCAGTCCCTTCCTCCGATACGTTTATCACGTATTATTCTCCCCTTCGATCACCTTCGGTTCAACCCGGTCCCTTCCTCCAAACATGCAATAATCATATCCTTCATGTAATAACCACATGTAAGGATTCATAAGACAATAACAATATAAAGGATTCACATGATTCCTACTTTACATGATGCCAATATTAAGAATGACATTAACATGAATAAGTAACCACTTATTAAACTAACAACATGCAATCCTTTTCAAGATAACCAACATGTTATATCATTCCAATATACATGAAGTCAAGTATGATGTTCATTCATAAAACTATTTCTTTTTTTAAGAGGCATGTGTTAGACTACTATGCATACACAATAACGTGTCGATCATGCACCCATGTAGGCATTCATGAGAAATACAACAACATAACACCACATGATTGTTCATAATGTATACATAAACATATAAACCATGCACAAGCATCATCGTTCATTTTCTCGTCCATTTATAACTTAGCAATTTTCCCACTTTATTTCAACTTTTACTTTTCCTACTATATTACTAGGGTTCGAATGTTCTACTCACCCTTGAAGAGAGTATCTCCTTATCAAGCTTGGTTTCCCGCTATATTGGAGTCTACAAGGTCACAAAATCATCATAATTAGTTCTTAGTTAAAAGAGTATAAGAGGGGTAGAAATCTTAAGGTTTTGCTTACCGTTCAACTAATATCACCCTCCTAACTCGAAATCTTATCTTCAAGAATTCCCTTTTTAGGGTAATATTAGATCACCACTTTAGCTTGTTCTATTGGGTCTTTGGAGGAGTTAAAACATGTAAATGAAGCCTTTTTCTTATCTAAAGGAAGTAAGGAAAGTTTGTGAGGGAATGAGAGGAGAAAGAGTATGAGTTTGTGAAGAAAAAGGGGAGGATTTGGGCTGCTGCTCCTGCTGGGCCTTGGCCGGCTGTAAAAGGAGGAGAAGAAGTGTTTTTGTGAAGTTGGAATGGGGAGAGAGTGTGTGTGTGTGTTGGAAAATGAGGTTCTTCTCTTCATCCCCCTATTTATAGCCCAAACTCCTCAATAATATCATGATAAGTGCCCCTCCCTAACACCATCACTCTACTTCTATACCTTACCTTATAAGTAAAGTTTCATCCCTCCCCCATTCATGAGGTACTTGTAACCACAAGCATAGTGGTGGTATGGTGGCAAAGTCAACAAGCATGAGGTTGTATTTCATTTATATACATACATACATATATACACATACTAATGTGTATAGTATAATGTATAGTATCCTTCATGAATACTTACTCCCCCATCACCACCCTAAAGCGTTTAAATGTTAGGAAAAAGGTGATTAGTTAAGACAAGTGTTACATCCTACCTTCCTTATAAAAGTTTCGTCCTCGAAACTTAACGTACCTTGGAATAATGTGGATAGTCCTTCTGTATCTCCTCTTCTAGTTCTCAAGTTGCTTCTTCCATATGTTGATTCCTCCATAAAATCTTGACCAAAGAAATATTTTTGCTTCTCAACTGTTTCTCCTTGCGATCCAGGATTTGCACTAGCTCTTTCGTATATGACATATCTTTTTGTATTTGCAGAGGTCCATAGGAGATTATGTGATTAGGATCAGGTACATACTTCCTCAGCTGAGAGATAAGAAATACATTGTGCATCCTCCCCAAAGCAGGAGGCAAGGCTAAACGATAAGCAACCGGTCCAATTATATCTAATATTTCAAATGGCCCCACATATCTAGGAGCTAATTTGTTCTTACTGCCGGTGCGTCTTACTCCCTTCATTGGAGATACCTTCAGAAAAACTTTATCCCCCACTTCAAATTCCAGTAGTCTGCGGCGATTGTCTGCATAAGCTTTTTGCCTGCTCTGGGCTGCTTTCATCCTTTCCTTAATCAACTTGATCTTCTCAATAGCTTCTTGGATCACATCAGGGACGAATATCCTTCTATCCCCAACTTCCTCCCAACAGATCGATGATCTATATTTTCTACCATACAATACTTCAAATGGAGGCATACTAATGGTGGACTGATAACTATTATTTTAAGCAAACTCCACTAAGGGTAAATAGTTGTCCCAACTTTTCCCAAAATCTAATACACAAGTTCTCAACATATCTTCCAATATTTGAATGGTCCTCTCTGCCTGTCCATCTGTTTGGGGGTATGCTGCTGTACTGAGTTGCAATTTAGTACCCATAGCTTCGGATAGGCTCCTCCAAAATCTAGATTGAAATCTAGGATCCCGATCTGATACAATGGACTCAGATACTCCATGCAGTTTAACGATTTCTCGGATATATAATTGAGCCAATCTTTCCATTGAATAACTGATCCGGATAGGCAGAAAGTGGGCAGATTTAGTAAGTCTATCTACCACTATCTAGACTGCATCTAGTCCTTGGGATGTCCGAGAAAGTCCAGTAACAAAGTCCATAGCAATGTGACACCATTTTCATTCAGGAATTGGTAATGGTACTAGCAATCCTGGGGCTTCTTATGTTCTGCTTTTACTTGCTGACAGACTAAGCACTTGTGGACAAAATTAGAAATATCCATTTTCATTCCATTCCACTAGAAGTTATGATGTAGATCCTGATACATTTTTGTGCTCCCCAGATGAGCTGTATAGGGGGTACAATGAGCCTCCCGCATTATTTCTTCTTTGATCTCTGATACATCCGGCACACATAATTTGCGTCTGAATCTCAGTACATCATCTTCTATTTGAAACTCCTTGAGTTCTCCTTCTTGTACTTTCTTCATGACCTTCCTTATTTGAGTATCTCTATGTTGGCCCTCTTTGATTTTATCATATAGATCAAATTGAATGCTCACTTGATTCAGTTGATACCTAGTACTGAAAGAATCAATGATTTGCACCTCTATTTGCATATCCTCTAGATCTCTTAATATTCTTGCTTGGTGAGTTATCAGAGTGGCCACTGTTCCTCCTGATTTCCAACGCAAGGCGTCAGCCACTACATTGGCCTTTTCAGCGTGGTATTGGATAGTAATATCATAGTCCTTCATTAGTTCCAACCATCTCCTCTGCCTCATATTTAGTTCTTTTTGTGTGAAAATGTACTTCAAACTTTTATGATCAGTAAAAATTTCACAAGACACTCCATACAAGTAATGTCGTCAGATTTTTAAAGCAAAAATTATAGCGGCTAATTCCAAATCATGAGTGGGGTAATTTCTTTCATGAATTTTCAATTGTCGGGATGTATAGGCAATAACTCTTCCATGTTGTATTAACACACATCCTAGTCCCAATTTTGACGCATCACTATAGATGGCAAATCCTTCAGTCCCCGAAGGTACAGTTAGAACATGAGCAGATGTTAGCTTGGTTTTAACCTCCAGAAGCTCCTATCTTGTTCCTTCCCCATACAAACTTCTTATTCTTTCTAGTTAGTTGGGTCAATGGTGCCACAATTAGAGAGAATGCTTCTACAAATCTCCTGTTGTATCCAGCTAATCCCAAGAAACTTCAAACTTCGGTGACATTTGTGGGTCTAGGCCCGTCTTTGATTGCTTCAATTTTCAATGGATCTACTGATATTCCTTCCTTGGATATAATATGGCCAAGAAACCCTACTTGTTCTAACCAAAATTCACATTTCTTCAATTTAGCATAAAGTTATTTCTCCCTTAAGATTTGGAGGACAATTTTAAGATAATTCTCATGATCTTCCTTATTCTTTGAATAGATCAAAATATTATCGATAAAGACCACCACAAACTGATTAAGATATGGTTGAAACACTCGATTCATTAGGTCTATAAATGCTGCTGGGCCATTAGTGAGTCCAAACGGCATGATTAGAAATTCAAAATGTCCATATCTTGTCCTGAAAGTCGATTTAGACACATCTTCTGGCTTGACCTTTAACTGATGATACCCCGATCTAAGGTCTATCTTAGAAAATACACAAGACCCTTGTAATTGATCAAATAAGTCATCAATCCGAGGAAGAGGGTACCTATTTTTGATAGTGGCCTTATTCAATTCCCGATAATCAACACATAATCTCATACTCCCATCCTTCTTCTTAACAAACAGTACTGGTGCTCCCCAGGGAGATACACTTGGCCGGATGAAATTCTTATCTAATAATTCATGTAATTAAGTTTTAAGTTCCTTCATTTCTGCAGGGGCCATACGATATGGTGCCTTTGAAATTGGGGCAGTACCGGGCATCACATCTATTGCAAATTCTACATCCCGATCTGGGGCAAGCCTGGTAAATCATACATCAGGGAACTCATTCACAACTAGAATAGTCTCAATTTTAATATCAGTTCTAGTGGTATCCAAAACTGAAGCTAGAAATTCTTGACATCCCTGCCTTATTAACTTGGTGGCTTTAATGGCCGATATGTAGGGTATATCATGACTAACTTTAACCCCTTTAAAAATAAACTCCAGAGCTCCTTCCATTCTAAAGATGATTCTCTTCCTATTACAATCCACCTGGGCACCACAAGCGGATAACCAATCCATTCCTAGTATTGCATCAAACTCCATCTCGCCCAACTTAATCAAATCAATAGATGTTTTTATCTCCCAATCATCACTTCACAGTTCATATATGTAGTGCTAGCTATTATCTTTACCCCTATAGGTATGGATACAACCAACTGAAATCCTAGGGGTTCCGATACTTGATTTAATTTATAAGCAAAAGCACTAGATATGAATGAATGAGTAGCTCCAGGATCAAACAATGCATGGGCAATATGTCCTGATATGGAGATCATACATTCCACTACTGTATCTGAGGCCATTGCTTCTCGGTGGGTGTTTGGTGGAGGAAAAAATTAAAGATCGAGAAGTAAATTCTTTATTTGATAGTAAAGAAAGTTACAGCAGATCAATAATCCTCTTACAAGAGAGAGGAGATATTCAAGCTTGAGTCCCCCCTTTGTTTAGTGCCGGGTTCTTGATGTGGCAGTGGAAAGTGAATCTTATTTTCCGTTGACCAGGTGAACGTCAGAACCTTTTGGGAATTCTCCTTGGATGGTAGACGAAGTAACACAGCTTCTGTCCACCAGGGATCTCAAAGAGATTGTAGGTAAAAACTAACTTGTACGCAGCAAGTTGTTAGAAGAGTTGAACTCACTCTTTCCTTTTTCCTTCTCGTTCTTTCGACCTTCCTTTTCTCCACAGCAAACTGGGCTATTTACAGAGGTTTCAGGGGGTGAACATGTCCCTTAAAAACACTCCATAATGTGAAATCACCTAGGGGGTGAATAGGTGATGGCTATATGAAATGTGGCAATAATGCGGAATTAAAAATTCTACTAACAAATTGCTCAAATTAAAAGACTAGCAATAAACACAATAAGTAGTGAAAGAAATAAAGGAGTTGAGTTTAGAGAAAATTCGAGCAAACGCAAACACAAGTATATGTTTCCGAGGTTCGAGCCACGCTCTACGTCCCCGCCTTCACACTTGAAGGATTTCCACTATTGTTGATCCCACCGGATCGCCAATACAAGGACACACTTGTCCGATCACTTGTGATGCTGCAACACCACCCGGAGCACACTAGCTCGCCTTGAGGCCGATGCCTCTACAACTTCGCTCAAGAAGAAAATGATCACACTTGATCACAAAATAGCTCACTTGCACAATCCTATAACCAATATGTAGATGTAGAAATTTGGGATTGTGTAGTGCAAAATCTAGAGAGAAGTAGAGGAATAGGCTTCAAATGGGTGTATGGAAATTTTGGCTTTGAAAATCTTTTCTAAAAGAAGACTTGAAATTCTTATGAAAATCTCTTGTAAAATGTTTAGGAGTTGTTGTCTTATCATTTTGAAGTGACCCTCTATTTATAGGGGTTGAAAAACTGGGTAAAACAGTAAGAGAGATTCGTTGGGGTGAGATCCCAACAAAATCTGTCAAAAAAATAGAGCTGTTGGAGTCTGTCAGAACTTCTGACAGCTGCCGGTCGACCGGGCCGGTCGACCGCTAACGGTCATATTTTTGACCGTTGGGGGACTACGGTCGACCGCCCCGGTCGACCCGATCAAACAGAGAGCACTGTAAGTGCTCCGGTCGACCGGAGCGGTCGGCCGACGTACACACATGCACAGCGTGTACGTCGGTCGACCCGGGCGGTCGACCGGCTCCTGTCTGTTCTGAAAAAACAGAACCGCAGAAAGCCAGAACTGGGTCTTAGGGTTTGATCTTGTGGTTGGGGTTTTGGACTTTGTAAAAATAGGAGTATGACCATATATCACTACCCTAACATGTTAAAACATTTTGATAAAGTTTTTCTTTGATAAAAACTTGTTTTTCCCAAAAATCGGTTTTTCCAAAAACTTAAAGTTTCTAAAAAACAAATTTCCGAAAAACATGTTAGCTATAAAACTAAGTTGGAAATAGAATTTGAAATTGTTTTTGAAGCCATATATCAAACTAAAGTGTGTGTAAGTGACAATCCCATAAATCTACTTCTAACATCTAGTTTTGACAAAAAGTCTAAAAGAAAAGCAAAATTACAAATCTTGGACTTTTTCATTGTCTTGATCTTGACTTGGTCTTTTCTTCATGTCTTGATCCCGAAGCTTCCTAATGTGCTTAGCTTGGGAATGCACATCTTTAGCGGCGTCCAAACTTGTGAGTCTTGATAGTAGAGCCGTCAAATCAACCTGTTTAATCTGAAATACTTTTAAACAAAATTGTTAAATACCTAACTAAATATGGTTTGTTATCATCAAAATATTTAACAAGATATATGGCTAATGGCCTTTGGGCCAACATAACTCTCACTACGTGGGCAGTAAGTGATTCAGTAATGAGGGCAGTTATAACTGAGACGCAGGTTTTGAGCCTTGCGTTCTGCTACTGAAGTAATGCTTGAGGGACGCGAGTTTCTAGCTCTGCGTCAAGCTTCGCGTGAGATGCGGGTTTTGGACTCTACGTTTTGGCACTGCAATAATATTAAGACGTGGGTTTCAACCGTCGCGTCTATGGTCCTTGCAGTGATGCTGAGACGCGGATTTCAACTCTCACGTTTTGGTACTGGTACTGCGTTGGTGGCCATGATTAACCTTGCATCTGGAGTTTGGATTCTGCTTTTGGATGACTTGTCTTCAGTGATTTTAGACAGCCTACAGAACTCCCTATAAAGTTTTCGATATTTCGCGGTTGACTGGGACGGATTTTGAAATACTTTGGATTCTGGTTGAATACATACTTCTCATGATTGGACTGATAATCATTTTAGATACTCTGAGCTTGATCGCATCTGGAATATGGTCTTCGCGAGTGTACTATAAAACCCTTTGAAGCTGCCAGAAATGATCATGGCGAGTGTCTAGATACGCAGTCTAGACCTCCTCAGTGCTCTGAGCTAGTTGTTGGTGTACTTTAAATCAGAGGTGAACAGTCGTCTGATTGTGTCAGTGTACTGTTGAACTGATTCGCAGAAGTAAAAACTGAATGCAAGTTTTGTAGATGCAGGGATCATGTTGCTTTAAAAGACGCAGTCCTCACTTGGAGTGGGGACGCATCTATTAGTTTGCTGAAGAAACGCGGCTCTTGGAGAAACGTGATCTTTGAGATGAAGACGTAGCTCTCTACCTGTTTAATTAGGCACAGCCTTGGCCTTGCTGAAGAGGCGTGACCCTCGGGGGGACGCAGTTTTTGTTGAATCCGTGTTTTGTGCGCGTTGCCATCTGTCCGGCAAAATTGAGGGGACATCTTTCCTTTGGCACATGAATTTTGCGTTGCATTTAATATGCACGCCACGCGTCGGGTAGGGATTAGACCTCGAGCCAAGCGCCGCGTATCTCTGGGGATCACTGTGCCTATAAAAGACAAGAGTCATCATTAGACTCTTCTTCTTCACCGAGCATTACATTTAGGGTTAAGAAAAGCTTGAAGCTTTTTCTATTTTCACCGTCCTCGACACTGATTTTACGGTCGAAATGGCACCAAAAGCTAAGCATGTGGCTTCTCCTCGAGCACTGCTGCTCCTGAGACTCCGATGGGCGTTTCTTCGACGCAGGAGGCCCCTATTTCAGGTAGTAAAACCATCTGATTTGGTTTTCGCCATTGAAGGGGCTTAAAGAGTTCTTTTAACTCTTAAGTCTTTTTTGAATGTGAACCGCCAACGCAGGCTCATGCCCATGTTTGATCTTCAGACGCGGTTCTTGAGTTGATAGACAAGACGCAGGTTTGACGACCTCTGCGTCTTCGCTTCATCAAATTGAGTCCGTATCTGTTCGTCGAACGCAGGCTTCGTTGAACCGCGCGTATTGGACTCAATGCTCAAATATTTCTAAGTGTGGGGAGTTCAGATGCGGACCTTTTTTTTTGTGATTCTCGCGTCTTGTAAGATTAGACGCAAGTTTTACTGAATCTGGCGTCTGAGTCCGATTCTTAGAAATTTTTTCTAAGTTCTGGGTTTTGATATGCAGGCTACATGCAAGCCTCGCATTTTTGAGTCTAGACGCGGATTTTGCTGATTTTCGCGTCTGGGCTCATCTTGCATTTGAATTTCAAGCACTTAGCCATTTTCTTTTAGATTTCTGACTAAGTGTCATTTTCATTGCAGTGTGATACTCCTCCAGCCCTCTGTCTAAGAAGTGTCATCTTGGGCATGTAGGTGACGCCGATAGAAATCTGACCTTCGTGCTTCAGAAAATCGCTCCTTTGACTTCCAGTAAATCAAAGGAGTGAAGGGAGAGGATCATCAAGGCCAGTATGGTGACTCTTCGGGAAATTATCTCCGATGGATTGTTTGAGACGGATTCCCGTACTTTGTTACGGAAGCCTGCTTTCCTCTTTGGTGATGACATCAACGAGGATGATAGGATTTTACATGATGGAGATTACAAGTGGCTCCGTCAAATAGGGAACAGGCGGTTCTTTCTTCCAACATGGAGAGGATGTATCCCTTGTCCTATCTACAACACATGTCTGTCCATCGTGCAATGGATTGGGATCTTTTCCGATTTGTCTCCGGCGTCTCTCTTGGCAGATTAGGTGCCAAGGAAGTTATTCTGCAGGCCATGGGAAAGATGTTTTCGGTTTATTTCCCAGGTTAGTTAGGCCTGAGTATCCGAAGGGAGAAACCCCTCAGCTTGGCGCTACTTTAATCAACCAGTTTATGAAAGTTAGGGGTGATTTTCCCATCGACTTTCGTCCGCTCGGGTGGGTTCATTCCACCAACAAATCCTGGTGGGGTAGCATGGTTGGATTTGTGCTTGTTGAGCTCGGGGCTCTACTGCAGCAGGTGGGGCTATATCACTCGGTCAGGGCCGCACAGTATGGCCTCTCGCAAAGTTTTCACAATTTTTATGGTGTCCTGGAGCATTATCACCCTTTGACATGCACATTTTTTACTCCAGTCGGAGAAATGGGGCTCGCTCTTCATGAACTGTATGAAGTCTCAGGGCTTGTTATGGGAGATGCCCTTTATGAAGAATACGTCCCGACTTCTGAGGAGCTTCATCTTCTGAAGAAAGAGGATCCTCAGGTATATGAGACGTATTGGGAAGTGCTGTGCCACTTCCATATTTGCGGCCAAATATCCTCCTGAAAGAACAGGGGTGTCAAGCAGATTTCCTGGGGGAGCTATCTGTTCAATGGCATAAATGAGAAAGATAGCCCGGTGACTAGTCTGGCCCCTTGCACTGACGAGGAAATTGCTGAGAGGATTGATGCCTCTGCAAGCTCTTACACTACTGAGTCGAACGAGGATACTTTCAGACCTGATACGATCTTTGAAAGTTTTCATCACCAGGCTCGAGTTCCCATTTCTGACTGGGCTCTATTGGCAGGCTTCCTCATACTGTGGCTGAAACGTTGTGTGGTGCCAACACTGCCACTTGAAGTAATTATTGCCGATGTAGTATACCCGGCAGTTTTGCTGGCCTACGGAAGGTCTATCGCCCTCCTTCCAGCAATGGTGGCCAGAATTCAAAGTGGGTTACGTGCTCTGGTTAAAAGCCTGTGCCAACTGGAGGCCGTTGTCGACTCCGAGGGCAGGCCAGAGGTTGATTCAGAGGGAAGGCCGAGAGTGAAGACCCCTAACCCCAGGATCGAACTTCCATATACGTACTTGATGGCTTGGTACATTATGCACTGACCTTCATTGATGACGGCAGTGCCTCTTTCTGCAGGTTTTGTTCCCTTTGTGCAGAAGCTGGAAAATTCGAGTTGGTTTTGCTATTACATGTTCTATGTTCGAAAATGTACTCTGAACGCTTCAAACTATCATCTCGACCGTTGCTTCCTCGAGATTGCTAGTGCATCTTATGGAAATAAATTTGCCGATCTTGCGGGACCAGATGATTTCACAAGACTGCTATCAGGTGTCTTCTGGTGGCTGATTAATATTCAGTCTGGATATCTGATCTTCCGGCAAGGGAATTCATGTATGATCGAGCCTCACATGCCTAGTCGTTTCGCTTGACAGTTCGACTATGATCAATTGTATATCGGCAAACCCAATGCTAACCTCTCCTTCAGCGGAAATTTATTTGAAGGTGCTCGGGCATGGTATTACAGCGTGGCTGGTGGGACAAAAGCTATTTTCAGCTTTCCTCACAAGACGCCTAATTGTTATACCAGCCTCAGCTTTTGTACCTGGTACTCCCTGGCTAGTAGGATGTCTGATTTCAGAATAAACACCTCTTGCATTAAGAGCATCAAGGCATCTTATAAGGACAAGTTGGAGTCCAACAAACGTTTGTGAGGTATGGACAATATCAGGTAGTCGAGTAGGAAACAGGAGGGGAAGCAGGGATGGGACCAAAGGCAGCAGGACCCAAGGGGCAGCCCGTTATAAAGAGTCGACAGACTGTGTCCAAACGTTCCCACAGTTCTGCTTTCAAGGGCGAGCCTATCCCAAAGAAAGCTAGGAGGGAATCGGAGGCTGAAGCTTCAATGCCCAAGGTAGTTCCTTCTAGTGTTGAGGAGCAGAGGGAGGAAGAGGAAGATGAAGAGGAGGTCTCCATTCTTCGTCCTCGCGGTCTACGCAGCAGGGGCCCGTGACCTTGGAAGAGGGAGAACTTGCGGGTGAGCCCGTCATGGCTGAAGAGGTCAAGCAACCCGAAGTTGACTTGGTAGGGAGGGATGACGTTGAGATTCTAGGGGTCTCAACTCAGTCTGGGCCTTCTTCAGCTCATGGGAGAAAGGTGGAGGTGCAGCAGCCTGGGTCTCCTAGTGTATGATACCTACCTCGCGGGTTGTCGATCCCAGCCCGACTACTGGGGTACTCAGCGGTAAGGTCTCGATTGCTGAGACCTCTTGTGTCGAACTGTCGTCTTCGTCGTCTGAAGAACATGGATAATATTCTGGTGAAGAAGTCGATTTTGGCGATGAACCCGCTCTTCCTGATACGAGCAAATTCTCGCATATCTTGGAGGAAGAGAAACGGAGATGTGACCCTGTGACAGTTTTACCGATAGCAATGATTTCTGCTACTGAAAGTATTTTCTTTATCTTCTTGAACCGGTTCCTCATCAAGTTAGGGAAGAGTTCTGACATTTCCTTTTGATTTTCTTCTACAGGGCTGGTTGTCGATAGTGAAGCAACAACTTCTTCTCATATTGAGGAGATGATCTAAGAGCTGGCCCAGCAGGAGGGCCTTGAGGCTCCTGTTATCGGAATGCCTCAAGAGAGTGCGACCGTCGAGGTCAGGGAGGCCTCAACCCCACACGACCTATCCAGGAGTTTACCGTCTTCAGATCCTCAACTTGGTAAGAGAATACTGACGCATTGGATATTCTCCTTTTTATTGTTATCACTGACATTTCAATGGTGTGGTTTGCAGAGAGCACTAGGGTAGCTCAAGTAGAAGATCCTGCGACAAGCATTGGCGCAGAAGATAGCACAGTTCAAACTTTGGCCGGGAAGCTCAATGCCGTAGGGTTTGCTGTTGCTTCTATTGCAGTAGAAGCTGCTATGACAATAACTGTCCCAGAGGTATTGGTAACTACCTCAGTATCTGACGAACCTATCATCGGCCTCACCCCTGCGCAAGTTGAACTGGTTCCCGTCTCTCATTCTGTCATGGAAAGGGGATCCGGGAGTACATCAGCAGGGTTATTTTCAGCTAACGACATCATGAAAGAGCTAGCACGTCAAATGGTGCAACAATTTTTTACTTCTATGAGATCTTGTGTTGACCTGATCCTTTCTGGGAGCAGTTCTTTTGAGTTTGCCTGAATACTTCTCGAAAATCAGATCGAGAACATTAGTCATACTGGGAGTCCTTCGCAGGCTAGGGCATGGCTGATGTTGGTTGAGCAGCTGGGGAACCACCTGAAGGAGCTCAAGACTCTGGAGAATGCTGGCTCAGTAGATGAGGCTCGGATGACACTGAGTAAGCTCCTTGCCGCTCAAGAACATGAGCGAAAGGAGATGGAGGAACAAATAGCTGAAGAGGCCCGCCATCTCGAGCATTTTCAAGCTGACCACCAATGACTGATTGGCGATTCAAGGGATCTGAAATCGTCATCCAGAGTACAGAGCAAGTTATCACCACTGCTCGGATTACTATTGCCAGGGCGCAAGCCTTGATTGAGGCCAACGAGCAGAAACTTATTGCTGCTAGAAAAAAGCTGGAAGAGCTCGAGAATGCCAGGGCACAGGTTCAAGAAAACCTCTATGCTCATTCCTCCAAGTTGGAGTCTCTTCAGGCGCTACTGGCTACGAAGAGATTTTTGTCTGAAGAGGAGTTATGGGTCCAGGCTCTAATGGAGGCTGAAAGGGCACGTCAGCATGAGATGCATTGCCTCCGGGAACAAATTCATTCTTTGGCGAAGCAGGATTATTGACCTTCTTCTCGTTTTTTTTTGTATTTTTTTAACTCCATTTGTCAAACAAGAGTGTCTGTATTACTTTTATCATTTTTGAATCAAATAATAAAAGTCTTCCAAGTTTTGTTTCATCTTTATCCTTGCTGGCCGTAGTAGAAGAACTTAGTTTTCATAACCGTAATCCGTAGCTGTTTGTAAAAACACAGTCTTTAGTCGTTTTCATGAATAATAAACTCAGGCTGAACTGAGTTCTTGAGTGAGACGCGGCTCTCACTTGTAGTGGAGACGCGATTCTGGGAGGCACGATTCTAGGAGACGCGACTCTGACTCGTTAACGGAGATGCCGTTCAGGCTCATCAAGGAAGACGCGCGAACCATTCTTTTTGATAAGGATGCAGCTTTATGGATGGACGCGGATCCATGGACGCGGTCCTTTATTCTGTCAGGATGAGGCATTCAGGATGTAGTGGAGACGCGGTCTTAGGCTCCTTAAGACTGACACACAGATCTCAGCTAGTTGATGGGGACACGGCACTGGCTTAATAGAGACGCAGCTTTGGTCCCTTGATAGGGCGCAGACTCGGGCTGTGCTGAGTTTATGATGGAGCTGTGACATTCATCTTACAATGGAGGCGCAGTTCTGGGCTCCTCGAGAATGACGCGGGTCTTCTCTGGTTGTTGAGGACGCAGACTTCAGGATGCAGCTTTTAAGTCTTGTGAATTAGTGTGAACTCAAGACACAATTCGGTGGATCCAGCTTGCTGAGGGAATACGACTTTGGACCACTTCAGAAGACGCGGTTGTGGCCCCTTCAGTAGGAATGAAAGGAATGCAGCCTTCGGGTTCATGAAAGGACGCGACCTTTGAGTCTGCGCCTGATGCAGCCTCCTAAGCATCACATACAGCCCGTTTTAAAGATCTGGTTGGATCTTAAATGCCAAGTCGGCGTTGACGATTGGGGACTTGTGTCCTCCGATGTTTTCCAAAGTGGCAATCCACGCGTCAGCTCCTTATTGGGCTTTGACGTCCGTGCAGGAATTGAGGATGATGGCTCTGATTTTTACGCCATTAATTGTACGCCTCATGGCTTGCCTATAAATAGGACTCATTCCCTTAACAGTCCATTGCTTAGACTGTTTCCCTTAAGAACATGCGCTCTGAGGGTCTTCATCTTGACTTGTCCTTCTTCCCTTTAAGAGGATATGTTCCAATGAACAATAAGAACTCAAAACTTTCATGCTTTCATTTAATCTTTTCTAAAGATTATCACTGTCAAATGATTTCAAGATCAAAACGCATCGCTTTAAGTACCTTTTACGGTTGCGCTTTGATGCATAAAGTTCAACATCTAGAGGGTTCTCCTTCGGGTAAGAACCGCTTGTCGCCATGAAATACTCAGTCCCGCTGAGTTTCTGTTTTCTTGCCCCTCAAAGAGATTCAATCTCTTGATCTTCTCTGGAAGTTTGACTGATGATGACGTCCCGCTTTTGAAAATAATTAAAATTACTAAAAGCCCCTATCGTTTGCCATTTTTTAGAATGATGTATTAGTTTTATATTCTTTATTATTATTTTTTCTCCCCTTTTATATGTCTATCTCTCTGTGTCTCCTCATGCTGTCATTTTAAAAAAGAAGAACGGGATCAGTTATTAATTTTTAGTTGCAGACATAGATCTCCAGCAGCTATTTTGACAGGTTCATTTTCCCTCGGGATGTCAGCTTCAATATTTTCATCGTGATTCTTCTCTTCTTCTTCTTCTTTCAAAGGAAAGTCTATCTGAAATTTTTCATCATCGAAAATATTTGCTATTCGATTTAAAATCTGAAAGACAAAATAAAATACGCATAAATATATAACCAATCTGTCAGAGATGCTACTGAAGTTGCAGGAAAAAAATTATTTTATATGCTGTCCTTTTCATCAGGCCTGCGACTTTGGTCGCATTCATAATAATAAATTGTCAGATAAATTTGAATTCTGTGATCATAGTCGCAGTATGAAATTTCATCTTCAAACCATTTGTTTTACAAGATAACGACCAAAGTCGCAGTCCAATTAAAATTTATTAATAAAAAGACTGCGACCTTGGTCGCAAAAATGAAAAATAAGTTATAAAATACTGCGACCAAGGTCGCAGTGTTGTCAAACAAATTTTTTCAAAAAGACTGCTATTACATAAGACTGCGACCAATGTCCCAGTCTTCGATCGCAGTCTTCTAACCATCTCAATTACTTAACTTTTGAGACCTTATTAACTGCTTCAATTGACTATGTCTCTTATTTCATAAGAATGCGAGCATGATCGCAGTATTCTATTTAGATTATTTAATAAAAAATATTATGACCAAGGTCGCATTGTTATCAAACAAAACATTCTAAAAGAGACTGCTGTTACATATGACTGCGACCGAAATCGCAATCTTTTAATCATCTTAATTAATTAACTTACGAGATTATTGTCACTGCTTCAATTAACTGCGACTCTTATTTCATAAGACTGCGACCATGGTCACAGTATCCTATTTAGCTTACTAAGGTCGAAAAATACTGCGACCCTAATCGAAAAAATAAAAAAAGACTGCAACACTGCGACCAAAGATCGCAATGTAAAATAAAATAAATCTAAAAAGTGAAAATGATATTAAAAAGTTTAAATCCAAAATTTTTCTTTTCAAAACTGCGACTTCAATTGCAGTTTCAGAAAACAAAAAAATAAAACAAAATAAACTGTTTTAAGTCAGAGTAATAGATTTTTATTGTGATTAAAACATCTTTCAAAAAAAAACTTGAACATTAATGCGATCATGGTTGCATTCTTTTAAACTAATTTATTTTTCTAAAATTTAGTAATCAAGATCTATAATTTTTTTGTTTGAAAAAACTCAAAATTTTCAGATCTGTAATTTTTTTAGTGGAGGAACAGTTGTACCCAGGCTAAAAGTGAAACTGAGGGTATTTTAGTCATTCGGCAAAAAAAAGTGGTTGAGGATCTTCTTTTACCGCCTAAATTTTTGACTTCTCTGCGGTTAATATGAAGCCACGTCATACCGGCTGAGAAACTGTCTCAGCTGTTGGCTGAGGTACAGTAACCCTTAAATATGTATGTGTGTGTGTATATATGATAGGGGAAAAAAAAAAAGTTGATAGAGTGCCCTCGGAAACAACGTACCATCTCCTCTTTTATAATAGTAACTGAGCATTGCTAGAAATATCCGTCATACATCTTACTACTAAATCCAAATATTTAGACAATGGCCAATTTGTTTTGAAGCAAGAGAATCCAAAAACTAGGAAAGTCACACTCCACATATTCTCTGTTTTTCTAGTTTATTTAGTCGAGAGGGAAATTCTTATTACGTTGCCACATAAAAATAGGGGGCCTAATACAAAAAGGTTTCTTTCTATATTAAGATGACAAGTTACAAGAAAAAATGAAATATTAGACGGAAAAATTAATTAGTAAAAATATGAATATTGCTTCAATCTGTAATTCGTATCAGAAGTACAAAATTAGGTTATAATCATATGAGAAATGAAGATCACTTCATTGCTTTCAAGCAGGACTTGGAGGAGACTTAAATTATGGGCATTTTCTTGCGCTAATTTGTGGCTTGCCTCCAGCAAATTAAGATAAATTTTCATCCATAAAAGCATAGAAGGTGGAATCTATCAAGCCTATTATTCCATAAATAAAAAGAAGTATCTCTATTGGTTCCCAGTCATCTCATTGTCATTACATATTCTAATACCCGTATGTAATCTAGTGATTTTGATATTGTAACAACCTGGTCTAATTAACCCTGGTTTAGATGGTAACCGTCAGGACGTAGAATATAATTATATAGAGGTTTATATAAAATAATATATTTTCAAATTTTATTTATTTAAATTAAAATTTCAGGTATTCTAAACACATGGGAACTATATATATGTGTATAATTTAAATAAGCTTTTCATGATCTTGGACCATATAAAGTTATAGTTATATAAGATACATCCTTGTATTTCTAATCCTACAATTACAAGTATATACCATGGGTATTTACCCCTTTAAATTTTTTTTTCCTCTCATTTGGTTAGTGGGAGGAGTAGGTGAGCAATGCCATGGTGTGTTGGATGACTAGAATTAAATCTCCAAATTATTTTGCCAAGTGCACAAGAGGGAAAATTAGTGGTATCGGTACTTGTATTGGGGCTTTTTAATAAAACCAACAAAATAACTCTTCTTCTTCCCCAACTGAGAGAATGGAAACCAGCCCTCATCTCTCCCAAAAACCCTAATCTTTCATCTCATCTCATCTTCTCCTCTTTCATTCCCTCTCCCGATCTTCCCCCCGCTGCGCACGTTGGGGCGGCGGCACACGGGGACGACACTAGCGAGGATCTCGGGTATTCGGCAAGATTAGCGTGTGGATCTTCGATCTCTTCCCCAAAATTATGTGGTTAATCAAGGTAACGAGGAAAGTTTTGGGTAAAAAGAAATTAAACTCTAGATATACTTCAAATGAATCAACCCTATGTCATTGTGTGGTCAATCAAGGGACTCAACATAATATTTCGGGGACGTGTTCAAGACCGTATCATCATAATCTTCTTGAACAAGTGAGTAGACCCAAACCTTCAAGCTCCTATTCTTGTTATGTGAATAAATCCTAGAAATAATAGGATATTTAAGAATTTAGTCGCTGTTTTTTCCTTTAATTAAACTATAATAGCAAAGGAGATTAAGAGGTTGCTTGCATTAATATGTTGTTGGTTAACTTACTGCCAATTTAATTAAACATAAATGGTACAATAGACAAATATACACATGAACTAGGAAACCGTTAAGTGTCTATATAATATGGGTAAGATTGTAATGGTTCATGATCATTAAACTCTTATGCATACATAATAATAGGACTATCATGTTTATATGCATGAATACAAGCTTATATATATATATATATATATATATATATATATGAAAATTTTCAAATGAGAAACTTTCTCACAATAAGCTTCGTGAGAAAATCATATAAGAGAGATTTTATGGATGATCCGAACCGTTCATCACGATCTACATACTCTAATTAGACTACCAATAAAAATCACGCGATTCCAACTTTTTTTACCGATGCATCAAGTGACATCTTTATTCTACGGTAAATATAACATATGTTTTGTAACCACTTGTTGTATGGGTAAAAAAGCTCAGACTCGCGTGATTTTTAATTGATAGTCTAAATAAAGTATATAGATCAAGATAAACGGTTCTGATCATCCACATAAAAGCTCCTATATAGTTTTCTCATGGTCTTCGTGTGAGAAAGTTTCTCACACGAAGACTACTATATATATATGTGTGTGTGTGTGTGTGTGTGTGTGTGTGTGTGTGTGCGCGCGCGCGCATGTGTTTGATTACAATTAGTATAGACTAACATGTATGGAAACATTAACATGTGTGTATCCGTTTATATGAATAAGTGGTAGACGATAGACACTTATAAATATTGGTATAAATGAGCATGAATGGACCACGTGGGGTTGTTGGCTTCCAAATATTAAAGGAAGGGCCCGATTAGAGCCGGTGGCGCTAGAAGACGATGTTATTAAAGGAAGAGCCCAGCGGGAGCCGGTGGGGTTTAAGACGGTGTTATCGAGTAACTGGAAGGGAGTGTATGTGAATGGGTAATGTGTACCTCCCATTCTTTTTTTTTTAAGCAAGACAGTTGAGATTTCTTTTAGACACAGTAATGTGTAAATACCAGCTAACTAGAATGACATAAACATCCAAGCAAGACTATGTATGGTAGCTGAGACACCTATAATCATTTCATCAGTAGTGACACATGCCTATATGTATATACTTGTTATATTCCTCTTTAAAATGAACTCCATAAACTTGTGGATACACTTTTTCTCTTTCACAAGCTAGTCTCTTAATATGTATATGCGTGGGTTACTCACTGAGATTCCAATCTCACCCTTTATGTAAAAAAAATTGTTTCAGGTCATGGCAGGGGCAAAGATATTGCATATTGTGGATATGGAAAAAATAGACAAATTTAGTTTTGTGTTGCAATATCAACTCTTTTAAGAGATCTTTTTGCTTCTTTTGTGGCCATCATAGTCAATTTTGTGTACATATGAATGCTTTTATGTTGCTAAGTGGTGACAGTAAATTATAAAGATATGTAAGTTGAAGAATGGACTCATGGATATATGTATTATAGACCTTGGTGTTGTGAACAAGGTAAGATGTGAGTAAAGTGTTCAACTTGGAGGAACCATCTTCTTGAAGTACATGTTTTACTAGAAAGTGTATCCATTATTGCATGAGATGTTGTTCATGAAATTTTGATTAATATTGAGTCCTATTGATATTAAAGATGTGTCAGGGCAGACTCCGTATTTTAAAGGAAACGCTGCCAAAATTTTTGATAAATTCAGAAACGATTATCAAAATTATGAGAATGATGGGTGAAATTGCATGAAATTAACGTCATTAGATGAAAAAAATGGGACCGTTACAGTTGGTATCAAAGCTAAGGTTTAGGCGTAAGATTAGATTGGATTGGTACAGTAAATTAGGGTTGATGTGAAAATTGTGTGTAAATTATATGTATGATTGTACGATCGATGTGGGTATTTTAAGGGGGATAGTGAATTTTTACGAATATGACTAATTCTGAAATGCAGGATATTTAACGGTCCTCTTATATTCAGATTTGAGTACCCGCATACTCTGAGTCAGATGTATCATATTAAGAGTGCGGGCCCTTTATATAGATCACTAGTGGTATGAGACACTGGAATGAGAAGGCAGCTAAAATATCATGCAAGTCAAAGTTAGTTCTGAACATAAGAACATCTAGGTATAAATGATTCTGGAGAATAAGAAATTGAAGAACCTGCAGAGTTGGTGACTTTCAATAGTTATTTATCTTGAGAATTAATCTGATATGACTCTCTTACTTCTACAGATGAGAGACTCTGAGGTGTCAGGATTTTCATCTAATAATTTAGAATTGGAAGATTCGAGTTAGGAAGCAGATACTATAGAGTGGGACTACAAGTCCAATGAAACTGACCTCGAGATGATTTTGAGGGTCCTATGAATAGTAATGAGGAGATGAGCTTGATGGGACATGAAGGTTGGATATGGTGGGTGATGCCGAGAGTGTCATTGGGGATCTACTATTGATTGAGACTCCTGAGGTTGTGATGAATGATGAGATAGGGCCTCAAGGGAAGATATTCTTCGGAGGTATCTGGTGGGATTCCAGCTGTGCCGAAAACTGAGACTTATATAATGACCATGAGTACTGAAAATGTGATGATGATATCATAGTGGAAGAAGACCCCAAAGAAGTAAACTCTAAAGAAGAAAACCTCGAGGAAGAAGACCCCGAGGAAGTAGACTCTGAGGAGAAAGACCTTGAAGAAGATGATCCTGAGGAAAGGGATCCTAAGGATAACAATGAAGGGGAAAGCTCCAAAGATTCTAACGTTACTCCTTGAAGGAATAGGGGAAGTATAGTACTTTTTTTTGGGAAAAAGAATGTCATGGCTCGCATATTTTAGCGCTTTTTGAGGGGCAAGGGGTTTCATATATTTTGTAAGAAATGTGTGTAAATGATGTATTTTATCACAAATATCCTTGTATATTTTGTATGGATGAAAACATATAACTGTAATTCTTATCCTAGAAATACTTTTGAAATCTATGAATAGAAGGAATGTCTTATATATATATAAATTGTC
Source organism: Agave tequilana (assembly GCA_038442645.1). Taxonomy (NCBI): domain Eukaryota; kingdom Viridiplantae; phylum Streptophyta; class Magnoliopsida; order Asparagales; family Asparagaceae; genus Agave; species Agave tequilana. The sequence goes on along the minus strand of JAVJIF010006617.1, from coordinate 35,699 downwards.
TTATATTATGAATGATGTTAATAACAAGAACTGATTATTTTTAGGGGTAGATGGACTTGAATCTTCCTCCGCCAGACATGAATCCTGAAAGCAATGTTCTGCCACATAGTAAGGTTGGGAGCGTACATTCCTCGACTAGCCCCGAGATTATGGTAGAACAACCAAGGGAAGACCAGAGGATTCCTGAAAGAATGCCATATTGGTTGGCATTGTTGGCAACAAAGAATAACCCACGTAGAGCTCTAGAATAATTCCAGAAACTGAACTCACCCTCATTTAAAGAAGAAACTAATCCAATACAAGCATAAGAGTGGCTTCATCAGATTGACAAAATATTAAATGTAATGGAATGCACAAAAAGTTAGAGGGTATCTTTTACATTATTTATGTTCCAGGGAGAGGCAGAATGTTGGTGGGAGATGGTAAAGGGTGAGCTAAGTCTTTGAGAGAAGAGATCTCTTGGAACTTCCTGGTCAAGAAGTTCAATGAGAAGTATATACTAGGAGTAGCAAAAGACAAACTCACGCTAGAGTTTTAAAAACTGAAGTAAAGACAGATGTCAGTTAATCAGTACGATGCCAGGTTTACACAATTGTTAAGATATACAGTCGGGCTAATATGTGAAGAGGCAGAAGGGATGGAAAGGTTCGTAAGAGGATTAAGGACAGAGATCAGAAGCAAATTAATTCCGTTTCAACTTCAAATTTACATTCAAGCTGTGGAGAAAGAACTAGAGGTTGAAAGAGATATACTGGAAGAGCAGGAAGTCCGAAACAAGGAGTCACTTATTACTAAGCGCGCCCGATATCATGAGACACCTAACTCCAGAGTACCGAATTTCTGGTTTAATAGAAATACGGGATCCTCGATAGTACCAGCCTCAAGATATAATAGAAGCTTGTGGCACAGGGGAGGATTCACTCAAGTACTACCCTCTGCTCGTCCTAACCTTACAGGGAACCCATGGTGTTCTAGGTATAATCAGAATCATGTAGGCAACTGTGTTCAGGGCAAACAATGTTTTACATATAGAAAAATGGGTCATATGAGGATGGAATGTCTGATGCTACATGGATACCCAAGTATGGGATTTGGGACGGAAAGGCGAGCAATAGGCACTGCCTCATTTTCGGGACCATCAGAAACTTTCAGGCGGCAGTTCAATACACCCTGACCGGCAATGACTCAATCTTCAGTACAATAACCTAGAGTATAGATGAGGATGAATGACTAGACAGGAGGCTCGAGCATCGAATGTTATGGTGGAAGGTACTATCAGTTTAATGTGGCATACTGCTCGAATATTATTTGATATTGGTGCCACACACTCTTTTATCTTTTCAACATTTATATCCAGATTAAACAAGAAACTTGAACGTTTGAAATTTCAATTAGGGGTACCAACTTCCATAGGCGCTGAAGTGGTTACTAGCATGTATTACATGGAGAATGAGGTTATGATAGGAGAAGTGAAAACGCAAGTTGGCCTAGTAAAACTATGGAAAATGAAATATGATTTCATTTTAGGAATAGACTGGTTGTCGACGCACCATGCCCATGTAGACAGTCACCAGAAAAGAGTAACCTCTAAAATGGAAGGGATCCCAGAATTTACTTATGAAGGAGTGAAGGATGAAATAAAAATGCAGAATATTTCGGCTATTAAGGCTACGAAACTGTTAAAACAAGGGTGTTAGGGATTCTTAGCATCTGTCATAGATAAAAAAGAAGCTGAGTTAAAAATTAAGAACATAGCAGTAGTGAGAAATTATCCTGATGTGTTTTCGGAGAAGTTACTCAGTTTACCTCCAGACCAAGAGGCCAAATTTTTATTGAATTATTTCTAGGAACAGGTCCTATGTCTAAAGCCCCTTACCGAATGTCCCCAGCAGAAATGAAAGAATTGAAAGATCAAGTGCAAGAACTATTGGATAGTGGGTTCATTTGACCCAGTGCGTCACCTTAGGGAGCTTTGGTTTTATTTGCAAGAAGAAAGATGGGAGTATAAGATTGCGTATCGATTATAGGGAGTTAAATAACGTTACCATTAAGAACCGATATCCTCTCCTTAGAATCGATGATTTGTTTGATCAATTTCAGGGTGCTAGTGTATTTTTTAAAATAGATTTAAGATCAGGATATCACCAATTGAAGATTAAATCTGATGATATACCTAAGACTGCTTTAAGACTCGGTATAGACATTTTAAATTTCTCGTAATGCCGTTTGGACTAACCAATGCCCCAGCAGCATTTATAGACCTGATGAATAGAATATTTCAACCATATCTTGATCAATTTATAGTAGTGTTCATCGATTATATACTAATCTACTCCAAAAATAAGGAAGAACATGAAGAACATCTGAGAATAATACTACAGACACTAAGAAAAAAGCAATTGTATGCGAAGTTTAAGAAGTTTGAATTCTGGTTAGATCAAGTGGGTTTTCTCGGACACATTATATCTAAAGAAGGGGTATCAGTAGACCCCACAAAAATCGCAGCGATCAAGGACTGGCCCCAACCTACTAATGTTAAGGAGGTCCCAAGTTTCTTAGGCCTAGCTGGTTATATCACAAATTCGTAGAAGGATTTTCCAAGATAGCGGTGCCCTTAACCTAGTTAACCAGAAAAGGTATCAAATTTAATTGGAGAGAAAACCAAGAGAAGGGTTTCCAATGAAGAATAGGCTAACCTCGGCACCATTCTGGCTATGCCTTCGGGACCCGAAGGATATGTCATATACAGTGATGCATCAAAGCTTGAATTAGGATGCGTGTTAATACAACTTAGCAAGGTTATAGCTTATGCTTTCAGACAACTAAAGAATCATGAAAAGAATTACCCTACACATGATTTAGAATTGGTTGCAGTTGTTTTCACCTTGAAGATATGGAGACATTGCCTGTATGAAGTACCATGTGAAGTTTAAACAGACCATAAAAGTTTGAAATACATATTCACTCAAAAAGAACTGAACATAAGACAGAGGAGGTGGTTGGAACTAATAAAAACTATGACTTGACAATTTACTATCACCCAGGGAAAGCCAATGTTGTAGCCGATGCCCTAAGCCGCAAGTCAGGAGGATCACTAGCTGTATTGGTAACTCAATAACTGAAGTTATTGAAGGACTTAGAGAGGATGCAAATAGAGATCCAAGTAATGGAACCGAGAAAGGTAATAAGTCAGTTGAAACATGTCAATATTCAGTATGATTTGTACGAGCGGATCACAGAAGTGCAACAAAGGAGCAGCAGAATGGGATAGATTTTGGAGAAGATGCAAAACGGGGAAACTCAAGGTTTCATCTATGATATTGGGATGTTGAAATTTGATCACCGAGTTTGTGTACCTCAAGATACACGGCTTATGGAGGAAATCATGTCAGAAGCCTATTGTACTCCTTACACGGCTCACCCAGGAGCAACAAAAATGTATCAAAAATCTATGAACAAATTTCTGGTGGGAAGAAATGAAGAAGGACATAGCTAATTTTGTACAAAAGTGCTTAATATGCCAACAAATTAAAGCCGAACACAAGAAACCTCCTAGACTATTAATGCCTAGGATTTTCACGATCACCTCAAGGGCAGGATGCAATACGGATGGTAGTGGATCGACTCGTAAAGTCCGCACACTTCCTATCCATTTGAGTGAACTACTCAATGGATAAATTGGCCAAATTTACCTTCAAGAGATAGTCTGAATGCAAGGGAAACAATTGTGTTAGATAGGGATCCTAGGTTCATATCTTGATTCTGGGTAAGCTTATCCAAGGAGTTGGGGACCAAACTACATCCAAATACGACGGCACACCCACATACTGATGGACAATCAAAAAGGACTATCCAAATATTGAAAGAAATGTTGAGAGCATGTGTATTAAATATCAGAGGTAAGTGAGAGTTTATACCATTGGTGAAATTCGCATACAACAACAACTTCCAGTCAACTACAGGAATGCCTCCATTTGAAGCTTTATATGAAAGAAAATGTAGATCCCCCATCTGCTGGAAAGAAGTGGGCGATCGAAGATTGTTGGGCCCCGAGTTAGTATAAGAGATAACGGAGAAAATCAGATTGTAAGAGAAAGGATGAAAGCGGCCCAGAGCAGATAAAAAGCATATGTGGACAAGGTCGCAGACCCCTAGAATTCACTATAGGAGATAAAGTATTTCTGAAAATGTCTCTAATGAAAAGTGTAGTGCGCACCGGCAGAAGAAAAAAACTGGATCCCCGATACATAGGACCCTTTGAAAAATTAGAGAGAATCAGACCATTAGCTTACAAGCTGGCGTTGCCCCCAGAAATTGAGAAGATTCATGATGTGTTTCATGTATCCCCGCTAAGAAAATATGTACAAGATCCCAGCCATATTCTGAGTCACTCACCGCTACACACTCAAAAGAACTTGTCTTACACAGAAGAACCGGGGCAAATTCTAGACTACAAATTGAAACAATTGAGGAACATGACAATTTCATTAGTGAGAGTATTGTGGAGAAGTCAGAAGCTTAAAGAGGCTACTTGGGAGCCAGAGGAGGAAATGCAATGGACATACCCACATTTGTTCTAAGGTAAGCTTTGTTTCAAGGACGAAACTTTAAAAAAGGGGGAGAGGATGTAACAACCCAGCCTAATTAACCCTGGTTTAGTTGGTAACCGTCAAGATGTAGAATATAATTATATAGAGGCTTATATAAAATAATAAATCTTCAAAATTTTATTTATTTAAATTAAAATTTCGGGTATTCTAAACACATGGTAGCTATGTGTGTGTGTGTGTGTGTGTGTGTGTGTGTGTGTGTGTATAATTTAAATAAGCTTTTCATGATCTTGGACCATATAAATTTTTCGTTGTATAAGATACATCCTGTATCTCTAACCCTACAATTACACGTATAAACCATGGGTATTACCCCTTTAAATAAAAAATCTCTCATTTGGTGAGTGGGGAGGAGTAGGTGAGCATGCCTTGGTGTGTTGGATGGCTAGGATTAAATCTCCAACCCATTTTCCCAAGTGGACAAGAGGGGGAATTAGTGGTATGGGTACTTGTGTTGGGGCTTTTAATAAAACCAACAAAGTAACTCTTCTCCTTCCCCTACTAAGACAATAGAAACCAACCCTCATCTCTCCCCTAAACACCCTAATCTTTCATCTCATCTCATGTTCTCCTCTCTCATTCCCTCTCCCGATCTTTCTCAAGAGGCGCGACAGCGCGCGGGCACGGCGTGACAGCGCGCGAGGATCTCAGGTATTCGACATGATTAGCGTGTGGATCTTCGATCGCTTCCCCAAAATTCTTTGGTTAATCAAGGTATTAAAGAAAATTTTGGATAAAAAGAATTTAAACTCTAGATAAACTTCAAATGAATTTAACCTATGTCATTGTGTGGTCAATCAAGGGACTCTGCATCATATTTCGGGGATGTGTTCAAGACCGTATCATCATAATCTTCTTGAACAAGTGAGTAGACCCAAACCTTCAAGCTCCAATTCTTGTTATGTGAATAAATCCTAGTAAATAATGGGAAATTTAAGAATATGGTCGTTGTTTTTCCTTTAAGTAAACTATAAGAGCAAAGGAGATTAAGAGGTTGCTTGCATTAATATGTTGTTGGTTAACTTACTACCGACTTAATTAAACGTAAATGGTACAACCTAGGAAATTGTTAAGTCTCTACATGATATAGGTAAGATTCTAATGGTTCATGATCATTAAACTTGTATGCATACATAATCATAGGACTATCATGTTTATATGCATGAATACAAGCTTAAATTTATATGTGTGTGTATGTATGTGTATGTGATTGATTACAATTAGTGTAGAATTACATATATGGAAACATTAGCATGTGTGTATCGGTGTATATGAATAAGTGGTAGACGATAGACACTTATAAATATTGATATAAATGAGCATGGGTGGACCGCGTGGCGTTGTTGGCTTCCAAATATTGAAGGAAAGGCCCGGCGGGAGTCGGTGGGGTTAGAAGACGATGTTATTGAAGGAAGGGCCCGGCGGAAGTCGTTAGGGCTGAAGGCAGTGTTATTTGAAGGAAGGGGCCGGCGGGAGCCGATGGGGTTGAAGACGGTGTTATCGAGCAACCGAAAGGGAGTGTATGTGAATGGATAATGTGTACGTCCTTTTCTTTTCTTTTTTTAAGCAAGACAATTGGGATTTCTTTTGGACACAGTAATGTGCAAATACCGGCTAACTAGAATGACATAAACATCTATGCAAAACTATGTATGTTAGTTGAGATACCTATAATTATTTCATCAATAGTGACACATGCCTACATGTATATATTTGTTATATTCCGCTTTAAAATGATGAACTCCATAAACTTGTGGAGTCACTTTTTCTCTTTTACAAGCTAGTCTCTTATATATGTACATGTTTGAGTTACTCACTACCCCTTTATGTAAAAAAATTTGTTTTAGGTCATGGCAAGGGCAAAGATATTGCATAAAGCTTGTGGATATGGAAGAATTGGCAAATTTAGTTTTTTGTTGCAATATCAACTCTTTTAAGAGCTCTTTTTTGCTTCTTTTGTGGCCATAATAGTCAATTTTGTGTACATATGAATGCTTTTATGTTACTAAGTGGTGACAACAATTATAAGGATATGTAAGTTGAAAAATGGACTCATGGATATATGTATCATAGATCTTGGTGTTGTGAATAAGGTAAGATGTGAATGAAGTGTTGAACTTAGAGGAACTATCTTCTTGAAGTACATGTTTTATTAAGAAAGTGTATCTATTATTGTATGAGATGTTGTTCATGAAATTTTGGTTAATATTGAGACCTATTGATATTAAAGATGTGTCAGGACAAACTCTGTACTTTAAAAGAAATGCTGCTAAAATTTCTGATAAATTCAGAAATGATTATCAAAATTACGAGATTGATGGGTGAAATTGCATGTAATTATCGTCATCAGATGAAAAAGAAAAATAGGACCGTTGCAGATATCCTCCAAATTATTGATGCAATTTTAACTGCTAGACTCTGGATACAAGGCTTTACTCTTTAAAATTGACACCACAGGTAATTTACAATTAGAAATCTCAACACAAACCTAACAGTTCATATGTATTTGAAGCTTATCAGGTCAAATTAATCTCGTTGGTGTTCCTATGTTATTAGATTGCACCAAGGATGAGGGAAGTACTTCTCCTTAAACCAAGATTAATCTTTGCTCAAAGGAGATAAATAATCGTACACTCCAAGTTTACAATATGAAAGAGGTGAACTTGTACGCTAAAGACAATATGCACACGACATAGACACCATACGGGAGATAGCTAACGTGAATTGATTATGTTAGCAACAATAATTGTAGGGCCTTTCCTCAACAATATGACAGACTTTTTTATCCTAGCTGATTGTGCGCCTATTCAAACCCACAAAACTATACACACGAGCACACACGGGCAGACACAAAAAAAAACTGATCAGAGCTTTCAACATTTTGTGTAAACTTTATGACCTTAACCAACTTATAATGCATCTTTATTTGTTTATTTTCAAGAACTCATGGTTTTCTAAATATGATGCTTTTGATGCATGGCCTTCAACTCTATCAGGCATTCGATCAGATACTCAAAGAACTTCGAAACTTTTTTTTTTTTTTTGAAGGTAAAGAATTTCATTGATAAATTAAAAAGAAACTTAAGTACATATGTTACAAATTAGCTAGGCTACTCTTCAATACTATTATTAGATAACTATAGAGAGGGGAGAGGACCCTGGCCGTCACTCTCAACTATAGTACACTAACTAAGTACTTTAGATTGACCCAAAGCTCATACAACACTCACAAGGAATAAATTACATAATATAGTAACTACTGATACTGAAACCAAAAGGAATCAGAACTAAGCAATCGTGAATACCATACTTGATGAGCAAAATCAAATATGGACCAGATATCTCTAGGCTTAGCTAACGAACTCTTATCAGTCTTGAATGTACTTAGATATTGTGCTTTAACTGATAAGCTTATCAGTCTTAAATGCCCCAGTTGTTTAATATTGATATTTCCCTAGTCTTCCAGGTACAAATGCCCCAGTTGTTTAATATTGATATTTCCCTAGTCTTCCAGGTACAGCTTCTCAGATATATATATATATATATATACTTCTCAGATATATATATATATATATATATATATATATATATATATATATAGAGAGAGAGAGAGAGAGAGAGAGAGAGAGAGAGAAATGTATATCAGCCCGCGGGCTGAGAGTACTCTCTCAGCCTGCGGCGACGTGGCTTAATTTGTCACTTCACTAACTTGCGGCCCGCTTATAGGAAGAAGTTAAATTACCAAATACCCCTTATGAAAAGCTACTTTTTCTTTAACTTTCCTTATTGTTTATTTTTTTTTTGCCCAAAAGGCAATTTTTGGAGCGCACGTTGTCAGACTTGTTTATTATTATTTTTTCCCCCTTTCTTTTTTGCCGCTCTTTATATGATTTAGGTTATTGATTATAAATTATTTTTCCCCCTATTTCCTTACCTCTCTTTGTCAGATCTAAGTTCTCCTATATAGTTTATTTTTTTGTGTATATAATGTAGACAGAGACTTTGGTCGCAGTGTACATGGTTAATTGCGACCAAGGTCGCAATGTTGTTATTGATAAAGAGGGCCAGCATCTGCAATCTAGGGTCGCAGTACAATGACTGCGACTTAGGTCGCAGTATGTTAGGTAGGTGTTTCCTTTATATTAACACGCATATGTTGTTATTGATAAAGAGGATCAGCATCTGCAATCTAGGGTCGCAGTACAATGACTGCGACTTAGGTCGCAGTACGTTAGGCAGGTGTTTCCTTTATATTAACACGCATAGCGACCAAGGTCGCGATGTTGTTGTTGATTAATACTAAAGACCAGCAACTGCGATCAAGGTCACAGTGTATTTTATTAAGACTCGGCCAACAACTGCGATCAAAGTCGCAACCTTCATTTTAAAATTACCTTAGAAAATAGATTCATATATATTTAAAAAAATAAAATACAATTTTTAAACTTCTAATCCTCGTCATCACCATCGTAATCAGATTCGTCGTCAAGAGTATGACTGCTTTCGTCTTCCGTATCGCTTTCCGTCCCTTCCTCCTCTTCAGCGACAATATCTAGACTGTTTTTGTATCACGGTAGAAAGAATATTAATTACTTCATTTAATTCAGTGTAATTAATATAGTAATTTTTATAAGATTTGATATACGCGAATGGATCTCAGGGTCGCATGGCTAATCCACCCTAGTCGCATATTAAAAATCTTTTACATAAGGCATGAGAAAGAAGATTGCGACTTTGGTCGCAGTACTGAAGGAGGTCGCATTGTTGTACGATAGAATGCGACTAGGGTCGCAGACATTATACAAAGAAGTTTTGTTATACAATGACTGCAACTAGTGATTGCGACTGTGTCACAGTTGTCATATAAAATTGAAATTATATTGTATTAGGTCGCATAAAAACGTTTTGTTATACTATGAGTGCGACTAGTGACTGCGACTGTGTCGCAGTTGTTATATTGTATTAAGTCTGCGACCATGACATGTTTTTTAAATTTTCAATGCTTCTGCTTATTTTACATTATATTGATCCAATTTTTTTTAATTATATTTTTCGATGTATTAAAATTACGAATTTTATAACTGTAGATATATTCAACTGAAATTTTGTTTGTTCATTACTTTATTCCAGTTTAGAATTAAAAAAGGGGTATTTTTGTAAATTTGTTTCACGATTGTTTAGGCAGGATTTTTTTGATTTTTTTGGCGCCAACACACTGCGGCCGATGTGTGGCATATATTCAGCCACGTCCCGCCAGCTGAGAAACTCTCTCAGCCTGCAGGCTGAGGTACAGTAACCCCATATATATATATATATATATATATATATATATATAATATATATATATGGGGTTACTGTACCTCAGCCTGCAGGCTGAGAGAGCTCTCAGCCGGCGGACGTGGCAACATCACCGCCCCATATCTGTCATGAATTTTGGCGGACAAAATCCTGAAAAATCCCGCCTAATTTACTGTCAGTCACGTCAACTTTGTATTTTCCGAGAAGACCCTCCCTCACAACTTTCTACCTTATGTAAAAAAGTTGGCTTTAAAAAAAATATACAGCTCTAAAATTTCAACCGGCGATTCTGATCCAATTAGTTATTTTCTTTCACAAATTTGATCCGTTTTTTAAAAAATATATTTGCAACCGATGGCGCCTAAGAAATCATCCGTCGAAAAAGGTACTACAAAAAAATGATATTTTCAAAAATTTTAGCATTTGTGTATTTTAATAGTTTTAAAATTTTTCCAGATTTATTTCCGAGGTCGCAATTTTTTTTATTTTTTTAAATCTTGGAACCATGGTCGCAATTGATAAAGAGATTTTGAAACTTTAGATGACGAATAAATTTTTAAATTATAAATTTTGTAACATGACGATAAATGTCCTATTTTTTTTCAAATTTTTTTATTTCCTTCTATTTTTACTATGTCGCAATATTTTTGAAAAAGTGATGTGCATACACTGCATGCGACCTCGGTCGCAGTTGAAAAAATAATAGTTTCAGATTATTGCGACTTTGGATTTATTTTTTTTGGACCTTTCCTTGTAGCGGAATGCGACTTTGGTCGCAGTATATGAAACTTACTTTTTTTTCTTACATACTGACGACATGGGGTCGCAATTGTTTAGATATGAGTTGTCGTCTCTTGCGACCAAGGTCGCAGTGTATTTAACGTCATTTGTTTTATCATACTTGGGTCGCAGCTGTTTTTGATTGCACAGTAGTCTTTTGCGACCTTGGTCGCAGTGTCGAACCGGGTCGCAGTTGTTTCTGATTGCACTGTAGTCTTATGCGACCTTGGTCGCAGTGTCGTCCCTGGTACAATTTATGTTTGCAATGTATGACTGCGACCGTGGTCGCAGTTTAAAAAAAAAATATGATAAAACTATATTACTTCTTATCAAATACTGCGACCAAGGTCGCAGTTATCCGTATGAGAAGAAATCTATATTACTTCTTACTAAAGATTGCGACCTAAGTCGCAGTAAATAAAAATAAGATTTCACATACGACATGAAATCTATAATACTCCTTTATTGAAGACTGCGACCTAAGTCGCAGTTATCCATATGTGAAGAAATCTATATTACTCCTTACTAAAGACTGCGACTTAAGTCGCAGTTATCCGTATGTGAAGAAATCTATATTACTCCTTACCAAAGACTGCGACTTAAGTCGCAGTTACCCGTATGTGAAGAAAGCTATATTACTCCTTATAAAAGACTGCAACCTAAGACGCATGCCCAAAAAAAAAGATTTCACAGCCGGAGATTATTTTCAAATAAGATTGCGACCGAATATTAAAACGGTCGCATTTCTGAAACTTTAAATCATTTGTTATAGGTCGCAGTACCTCATAGACTTAAAGAGAAAAATTCAATATTTAAGAAATTGTTTTTAAAAAAAATGAAACAATTAAAACCTGTTGATCGGCATGCAAAGATGTCAACCCTTCAAGATTTTCAATATTCTGAGAGAAAGTAGAACCAGATGCAATATCTTCCATATTTAGATCGCCAGTAGACTGCTCAGACGTCGACATTAAATATTTTGGAGAAAAAATTGATCTGAAAAGATTTTATATTTTCAGAAAAAAGTTTATCGCAGGCTGAAAAGGAGAAACTAGATCTTTCAAAAAGAGGTAAGGAAATAGGGGGAAAAGTAATTTATATAGAATAACCTAAAACCTATAAATAGCGGCAAAAAAAAGGGAGAAAAATAATAATAAATAATGAGGAAGGTTACCAAGAGTTGCTTTTCATAAGGGGTATTTGGTAATTTAACTTCTTCCTAAAAGCGTGCCGCAAGTCAGTGAAGTGACAAATTGAGCCATGTCACCGCAGGCTGAGAGAGTACTCTCAGCCCGCAGGCTGATATACATCTCTCTCTCTCTCTCTCTCTCTCTCTCTCTCTCTCTCTCTCTCTCTCTCTATATATATATATATATATATATATATATAATATATATATATATATATATATATATATATATATATATAATATTCAATTAGACATTCAAAATTTTTTCCGAGAAGATGGTAGCACTACGTTCATTTATAATAGTAGTATCATAATATTCAATTAGACATTCAAATTTTTTTCTGAGAAGATGGTAGCACTACGTTCATTTATAATAGTAGTAGCTGCAACTATTGAGGAGAAAAATGTACCCTAGCTAAGCACAAATGTTCCAAAAATTAGGCTTCAGATGGTAGGCAAACCTCCACAAGACACAAAAGTAGATAATCTATGCATCTAGTTGATGACACCCAGTACAAATTTGGTCCCCCAACTTGCAAAGCTCGACATGCAAGTGAATGACAGTACACTTAGCAGAAAGAAATAACCTTGAAGCACAATCATAGACAATGACAATACATGAATCAGAACCTTTCACCTAGAAAGGAAGAGAAAAGATTAGGGTTTTTGAAAACTGGGAAATAAATTAAAGTTTCTGAGAATGAAAAAAAAGATAAATTGATTCGGGTCTCTCACCCAGGTGATTTCTCACCTACTCATGCAACTCACAAAAAAATTAGGAAGTTCAGCAAATCAGTGTGCTAAACAAGAGTTTTCATAAACTCAATATCTCATTAACTGCATACTTCAATAGAAGTCTTGGTTTTATATAGGCCTATATAATTGGAAACATCCAATAACAACCAATGTGGGAGCAACCAAATAATTAAATAAAAACAACTAAGAATAAACCAACAAATGATAACTAAAGATAATTATGTCCCAATCAACTTTGAAATTGAGTAAATTGAAATCAAATATATGCGACAGATTTGAATTCAACGTCACGCGGTGAGTGCTTTCAACAATGTTAATATTAGGCTTAGAACACAATACCTATTGTATTAGGATTGTATTAGAGTAGTATTAAGATTATAACACAATACTTACTGTATTATGATTGTATTAGGAGTTTGATTTCCTTATCAATTGTATCTCTATATATATTTGGGCATTGCCTTCATCAACAACAACAACAATTCAGTTTCCCTTCTTCAATTATTGTAACAAACAAGAACTATGCATTCAGGAGTTAGGTATAGAAAATTTAAGGACCTTCATCCTTGTACTGATTTAGGGCTGGGACATCAGAATCAAAATTGCAATGGTAGAAAGCTTGCCACTATATAATTAGTTAATTAAAATAAAAGATGTTGCAACTAGATTAATACAATCATTTCAATGACTACAACATTAAATATCAGAGAACTAAAGATTTAAGAAAAATTATGTATTGGTCAGAGTTGCATATATCAGTTAAGAACAAACATGCACAAAGGTTTATTCCGAAACTTTTTGAAGTTTGCATGTCTTGTTGTTTCAACAGAATATTATCGTATTTCCATAGACTTAATTCCCATTTATTTATACATATATACTCTTATATGGTTTATTGAAACCTTTTAATTTGTAATGTAATTCGAAGTCTTCTTCATATTACATCCATCAATTAAATAAAATAAAATGTCTTTTGTTTAAAACTCAAAAAAAAGTGTTTTGTGCAATCTAATAATGTATATGTAATCTAATAATGTAGGTGTATTTATCGCACAATACTAAATCTCTAACAGGTAGATGTTCCTTCAGTTAATTTTTATATCTTTTGACTTAAACCATTGAAAAGTTTCATCAGACTATTTGAATGTATAAATTCACCACACTGGTTTAATATTAAACATGAAAACAGAAGTTCATTAAACATGTGAAGCCTTCAAGATGATTGTCACGAAAGTAGGAACACGCAACAATATAGTGGTACAAAGAAATGCAAGTTGCTCCATAAATATGCCAAACTGAGAGTTAAATTTCTTCAAATGTGATGACTAATTCCTAAACCTAAATGTAATGACTATTTTAGTTTTACTAGAGGTTGGTAGTTATTTTGAATTATTTCTCAGCTAGATATTTTAGCACGTGCAAAAAACTTTCTAATTGCAAAATATATAAATTATTTTAATTAAGATCTCTCTAATAATATAACTCACATTCTTCAAAATTTATAGATGCAATATAACTCACTTTATCCAAAGCAATACATTAGACAATTTTATGACAGTTGAATTTTTTTTCAAAAAACTTACTATATTTTCTTAAAGTATAAATGTGAGTCACAATTCAATTGCAAATTATAAACTTCAAAGAGTTAACATTATAATAGTAGATAGATGGAAGAAGGCATGGCCAAACTAAAAGATTAGGGACAATAAACAGTTGCTTCAAATATATAAAAGCCACATTAACATACAAAAAGTATTTGAAAAAAATGAATATGAATAGAATTATTCCTCACAAGCTCATACATGTTAAAATATTTCCTTCATGAGTTACCTAAAGCAATGATCTGCCAACTACTTAGCAATCTTTTGAATGAAGTTTATTCACATTCAAAATCTATTTGCATAAGCATACTTTTATAAAGTGAGAGCTTCTTTAAATTGTACATATGAATAAATACAAAAGCCACATTAACATACAAATATATAAAAGCCACATTAACATACAAAAAGTAGTTGGAATATGTATGGAATTATTCCTCACAAGCTCATACATGTTAAAATATTTCCTTTCATGCGCTACCTAAAGCAATAATCTGACAACTATTTAGCAATCTTTTGAATGAAGTTTACTCAAATTCAAAATCAACTTGCATGAGCTTACTTTTATAAAGTGAGAGCTTCTTTAAATCGTACATATGAATAATAATTAATTTAAGATAAAAGAAAGTGTTTTCATTTAATCAGTTTTATCACCAAACATAGACAATTCAGTTTATTTAGACTTAATTAAACCATACATCACAACATGCAGATGCATACAATAAGTTTGAAGTAATCTAGCATCATAAAAATGTGACAGTTTTTCTGATTAATTAACCACAAACATGGGCTGTCTGTGATCTGATAGATTTGAAATCCAAGGACAAGCTCCACAAATAGCAGAGAAAGAGCATGTGCCAGACACATTTGTGACATGCTTCTATGTGATTTTTGTGACTGAAATGTGTACCTGGCACACGTTTTTTCTCTGGCACACTACTATTTTCCGACGGAGAGAGTACATATTAAGATATTTTTTGTCTTTTTCCTGAAATCTTAAGTCCATGCAGTGTTGAAGTCAAGGTCCTGATATAAGCATGTTGAGCTACTTTTCATTTCAAATGTCAACATTTTTCTTGATTTGGCACTAAAAGCCTAGTTCATGTGAAGCAAGAGACTTGGGCTTAAGAAATGATAAGAAACAACAAAATCTTGAAGAAATTTGGTGGGTGATAAATTCAATTTTAAATCCTTTTATAGTAAAGACATTTGCAATTGGCCTTAGATCTCTTGTAGGGCTTGTCAGGTCCCTTTTTCATGCATATACAAGCAACAAGAACCCAACCAAAAAAAGGGCGACACTACTGAAAAGTGGTGGGAGAAGTACTGTAGAAAAGACTGAACATTCATTCCATAAATTAACGTGTGGATGGAAATTGGAGAGAAGAAGGAAAAAAAAAGTCTTCTAAAAATACAGACGGACACATGATATGCAATGCAATTGGGCACTGGCCTTTACTACCAAAAAGAAAAAAAACATAGAAGAGACTTGTGGACACTACTTAATGTGAAGATCTCCAGCCTTGCCCAATTTTTACAGAATCTCTCTCACAGTACAATTCCCCTATTTGATACAATGCCCCTATTTGACAACTGAAGTAATCTCTCATTGTGAAGAAATTTATCAATATATATAAATTCCCAATAAAAAAGAGAAAAGAAAAAGAAAATTAAACTTTATTTTTTTTTTAACCGTTACTACTTACTGAAGAAACACAAGGAAATACAAATTCCGAGTTCTAATTAAGTTTGAAACAAAAAAACAAAGCAGGTAATTAACAAACAACATGAACTACTAGAAATTTTTTTTTTCTTTTTTTTAATTTTTCACTGATAAAGTTTCATGGATCATCACCTTCTTGATTCTTGATTCTTAATTGATTCACGTTGCGCCATGTTGATTCTCAGTTGCAGAGGGATCGCCCTGCTGCTGAGGCTTCTTCCTCCTCTTCTTCTCGTAGCTGATGCCTCTAGCCCTCGACTGCATCTCGCGGACCTCGCGGAGGTAGAGCCTGACGGCGCGGGAGCCGAAGGGGTTATTCTCGGGCTTTCCGCCGTTCTCCTCGTAGGCGGCACGGAGGCGGCCGATGAGGGCATCGAGGCTGCCCCAGGCCTGGCGGAGGGGGCACGGGCAGGGGCCGGAGGCTTTGGATGGCCGTAGAATGGGCAGACCTGCAGGTGGATCTTGGTCTTGCCGAACTGGTCCAGGTACCGGAGGAACTCCAGCACGTGGGCCCCGCTGCAATGGGCCAGGGCCAACGGTGGGCGGTGGTTCTTGAGGTACTGGCCGAAGGTGTTCCAGTCGCGGCGCTTCTGGGACTCGTACCGGCTGAGGGAGGAGGATGGAGGGGAGGAGGATGAGGAGGAAGCGGCAGCTGCGGCAGAAGAGGCGGAGGGCCCGGCGAAGTGGGTGAGGATGTGGAAGCCGTCGGTGGGAGGGCTGTCGTTGGGTGAGAAGTGATCCATGGATGGATGATAACAAATTCTCACTTCTTGAACTTATTCTAGCTGTTGTAGTTTGACTTGTATCTGGTGAGTGAGAGAGAGAGAGAGAGAGAGAGAGAGAGAGAGAGAGGAAATTTTATCAGGGTGTGTTGGGTGAGATTTGAGCTATTTTAATTTTTAGGTTAAACGTGTTATGGTGATTTGGTGATGATTTTATATGTGCCTCTGTGTGCCTGGCTGTTTGGTTTCTCTCAGATGAGACTAGTTTCCGCTGATAGCAGTGGGCATGACTGCTGGCTTCTGGATCTGCTTACTGATCATCAAGAAGCTACCATACTGACAGGTTTAGAATGAGAGGTGGGTGTAGAGAGAGATTTATCATTTTGGTTTGGCCTCAAATGGAAGACAAGACTGAATGAATATTTTCAATGAGGGTTTTCTTTCTTTAACTGTTTGTTTTTTTTAATTTTACTCTTGTTTGTGAAGGGATTGGATGGATTTTGATCAAAAATATCAAAGGATTGATTGATTAAAGTTGGTTTTTTTTTTTTGGGGGAGGGGGGCGGGGTGTGTGTGTGAGTGTGTGTGTGGAAGAAACCTGAAAGTTGATGTTGACAGGGGAAAGAGAGGTGACAGGAAAGCCTTAGGGGGGATGTGAGAGGAAGCAAACAAATGGGTGCAATCAATGCATTTCTCTCTCTCTCTCTGAGGTCATCGATTTTGATTTTCTTTTTCTTTTTTCTTTTCTTTTTTCCATTTTACATGATTTTTATGCCATTTTACTTTTCAATATTTATCAGCTACTTCTTGGACATTAATATTAATAATTTGGGGCATACTTTTATCAGCTTGAAAGAGTAAAGAAGACGGATGAAAGTCTCTTTATTCTCTCCTGTGTGTTTCACATGAAATATGGAGGAAAAAGTTTTTATAACATCAAAAGTGTGAAATGTTTGCTAAGGTATATTACATATTTAGACTAGTCTAATCTTCCTTTATTTATATGGGCATCACCCTCACAGTAATGATAATTAATTCTAGATTTTCTTTGTACATAATAGCAAAGCCCTATTGATGCTCTCAAACCCTAACCGCTGCATTTTTGCTACCTGCCCAGCTTTGTGCCCAATGTTATGATTGGCGTGTCATGGAGAAAAACAAGTAAAGGCATAATATGATTTGAGATCTATTTTGGCATAAAAGCTTGAACTAATTAATAGCTAGAAATCCCACTTTCTAGTTATATACTTCACTTTTTATTTGTTTCCTAGTTGACTCTTCTTAATCACACACGACTCGACATCCAAGTTTATCCATCATCATCTTTGTGTTAGCTTACTGCAAGCCTAATTTTGTCCCGTGGTACACGATTTACCCCATGTAATCACAAATTTAGTTTAATCCTTATGCCATACAATACACTTTCCACGATCTCTATCGTTTTGGGTTGGCCCAAAATCACTCGGAGTTCTTGCTCATCTTTGGCTTCGAGTTTCTTCTAATATCCGTTTGCGTTGCAATTAACAAGAATAAATATTCTAAATTTTTATAATCAGCCTCATGAAACCTTCATAATTTCGAATCTATATGCCCTTCTCTTCTATAAACTTAACTAGTATATCTTTTTAATTGTCTTAGCTCATATTTCTTTTGGTCTTATTCCTAATTCTTATTTACACATATAACCATGAATATTGTTGCTTTTGTGTGTTGGAAATATAAGCTAGACTCTTTTGTATTTCATTTGTCTCCTCAGCTTCTCAAGACACATTAAACCTAGGTACAAACTTTTGTGTCTCGGATACATTAGGGAATACTCTTCATGCAATGCACAAACACTTCGTATTTTGTGATGTAATCAAGGGGATGAACCTAATCTATTTATGATGCATGAATGTGTTTAATTTTGTTAATTTTCATGTTTATCTTTAGGCCCTACATAAAGGATTCGGTTCATGTGTGTGAGCCACACACACATACAATAAGAGGATCAATCTTGTGTTAACACGTGGATTGAAACTCTTATAATATGTGTATGAGGCCCACAAATATAACATATTATAAAAGGATCAATGCACGTGTCAATGTGTGATTGGTCCTCTTATTGTATGTGTGTGTGGCTCACACACATGAACCGAACCCCTACATAAAGGCCATGTAACTAGTTATTTTCATCAAGTTGAATCAATAAAACACATCTCTCTTCCTAGTATATCTTTGTAGCCTCATTTGCATAATATTTAGCATCAAGAGCACACACCCCTCTTGTGTTTTGATTGTTTGCACTCCCATTTTCTAATCAAAGTGGTATCAGAGCACCATGACTTCCAACAACAATATATTGCAGTCTCAACTTTCTCGTTTCACCAGAAAGAATTATAACCAATAGAGCATTCAAATGAAGGTGTTGTACTAGTCTCAAGAACTTTGGGACATCATTGAAAGCGGAGTTGCAGAACAAACTAATATAGCAAACCTTACCCCACAACTGTTGGCCCAAGGTTACAATCAACCCATGTTTAGTGTATTTTGATGATTACAAAACATATTAGTTATTGGTACTAATATTATTTGTTGTTTAAGTGTGTTTCAGGTTTATTATCATACTAGAAGTACTCTCACTCATATACAAAGATCTTGGACTCAAATACAAGCTATTGGATTCAAGACAAGTCAAATTGGGCTCAAAGTGCAATATTGAAGATCAAGTGAAGATTGCCCATGTTGAAGTCTTGAAGACCTAGAAGCTTGTAAGTGTAGTTTTTGTTAAAGATAGAATATGTAAATTTTGGCTCTAGGATTTGCACACACATGTGTTTTGAATATGTCTATGTTTTTGAAAATGGTGTTTCTAAGTTTATGCCTTAGTTTAATACATACATGTACCCAAAGTCTTATATCTTCAAAACTTGTTTAAATACATGTATATAAACTATTTTCAGCATAACACTTAGCTTAAGATTTTTAAAGGAATTTTTACAAATTTTTCTAACTCAAAAATCTGCCCAGAAAACTGTTTTCCAGGCAGACCGGTCGACCGACCCTAAATATCAGTCGACCGGCTGCTGTGGCCAGACATGCACGAGGCTGTGCATGTCTGCCGGTCGACCGACCCTAAATAATCGGTCGACTGATTTTTGGTGATCTGCTCTCTGTATTTTTCGGTCGACTGGCCCAGTCGACCGATAGAAGGAAACTGTGTTTCCTTCTGTGAGATCGGTCGACTGGCAGTCGACCGGAGCCACAACGGCTCTTTTGCCAGCAGACACCCGGTCGACCGGCAGTCGACCGGTAGGCCTGCAACAAGCCCAACGGCTCTTTCTATTTTGGGAATTTCTGAAAATCTGTTTTCTCTTTTCTTTTTAACAGAGATTTTAGGAGTTGTTAGGGTGCTTTTGCAGAAGATTTTAGCAGGATAAATCAGGGTTTTTAACCTATTCTCTCCCTATAAATAGTGGAGAATAGGCCTTAGTTATAAACCAAGAAAAAATTACAAGTTTTCATTGTTTTCAAGAGAAAGAGAAAAATAGTTTAAAGCTTTCATTTCCATTCTTTCAATTTGGTTTTTCAGTTGTTGTTTGATCTCTAATATCACTCTACAACTGAAGCTTTTCTCACCACACTTCATAGTGCCAAAAATTTCATATTCTCTCTATAGGTGAAGTTGTAAAAGTGAGAGAGTGTTTGTAAAAGAGAAGGGTGTTGTGGTCTAGTTGAGATCACAAATTTGTAATCTTTTGTTCTTGTGGAGACAAGTTCCTAAGGGGAACTTCTTTGTAAGGTGAAGCTACGGGCTTGAGGTCTTTGGAGGCCTTTCTTGTACGGGATCCTACGGGGATAGTGGAAACCCTTCACGGAGGTGAAGGCGGGGACTAGAGCTACGGGCTCGAACCTCGAAACAAATCACTTTGTTTGCGATTGGCTTGACGTTCTTCTTGCTTTCCATTTCTCTTATATTGCCTTGTTTTATTTGCTTGAGAACTAACCATCTACTTGTGCAATATTGTGTTGTTTACTTTTCTTGCTATATTACTTGTGTGCATTCCATCATAGCATTTCATACTTGGAATTGTTCGATCACACCTCAATACAACACGGTTGCATTGCGCACCTCTAACCCATTTAAGGGGAATTGGGAGGAAGGAGTTCAGAACCTCGCAAGGGGTATTCGGCTCTTAGTCGTGTTTTGAGAGATCGTTGCATCCTCACTTAAGTAAAATTTAAAAGGATCATTAGATTAGCAATTACACCTATTCACCCCCCCTCTAGGTGTATTTCAATTGGTATCAGAGCTTGGACTCTAGGATTTGGCTTAACAACCTTAGAGAGATCCTTATATTGCTAATCACTTCATTCATTTCCACATAGTAAACATGGCCGATGGAATTAAGACCCCACCTAAGTTTGATGGACTTAACTTTCCCATATGGAAGGTTAAGATGACCGTGTTCTTGCAATCTCTAGGTAGTCGAGTTGCAAAGGCCGTGACTAAACAATTTAGTGTACCCCCCGGTGATGAATCTACTTGGTCCGAAATTGAGACCAAGGAGTTTGATGCCAATGCTAGGGCTCATTATGCACTCCTACAAGCCCTCAATGATGATGACATAGCTAGAGTCATCCATTGCAAATCCGCCTATGAGATTTGGACCCATTTGCTAGTAACACATGAGGGGACATCACAAGTGAAGAGGGCCAAGATAGACCTTCTTCGGTCCCAATATGAAAATTTTTGCATGCAAGAGAATGAAACCATAGATGATATGGTTACTAAGTTTACAAAGATTACTAATGGTCTTGCTTCTCTAGGTGAAGAAATCAACAATGACCAAAGGGTGAGAAAGATCATCCGGGCTCTTCCTCCATCATGGGAAGTGAAAGCTACAACATTGAAGGAACTCAATGACAAAGATGAGATTGAGCTCATTGGACTCATTGGTAACTTGAAGACCCATGAGATGGAGAGAAAGGCAAGGGAGGACATGGCACCTACCAAAAAGAAGACCATTGCCTTCAAAAGTCATGCTACCTACTCCGACGAAGATGACGAAGAAGAAGATGACGAGGAGCTCTCACTTCTAGTCAAAAATGTCCGGAGGATGTACAACAAGGCAAAGTTCCAAGGAAGGAGGAGATGGCAAGGAGGCAAGGAAGAAAGGAAGATCACTTGCTTTAATTGCCAAAAGCCGGGACACATAGTAGCGGAGTGTCCGGACCAAGTGAAGCCATCTTCATCCAAGAAGCCATACAAGAAGAAGGCTATGAAAGCAACATGGGATGACGAAAGTGAATCCGAGGAGGAGATCGACACCGCCAACATGTGCTTCATGGCAAATGAGAGCACAAGCAGGTATCCCCCTCAACTCTTCTTGATGATGATTTATCCATGGATGAGCTAGGAGAAGCTTTTATGGAACTTTCTAGCAATTATGATTTCTTAAAGAAGAAATATTTAAAAATGAAAAAGGATAATGAATCTCTTAATATTCAAATTGTAAATCTTTCTAAAGAAAATAATGATTTACATTCTTCTTTAGTTTCCACTAAAAATGATTTTGAAAAATATAAGATTGCTTGTAAAGGAAAGACCCCATTTGTAGATTCTAATGAGATTGCCATGCTTAAGGAAAGATTAGACTCATTAGATGTTGTTTTGAAAAAGTGTAGTGAGTTTGATAAAAAGAAGATGGAGAATATGTTTCCTAAGAAACAAGCTCCCAAGAAAAATGTTCATCATGCTCATGTTCATGTTCATGCTACACAACCTAAACAACATGGTAAACCCCCAAAGCTTGCTCACACTTCACATACACACCATGCATTTATGTATAGGAAAGTGTACTCATGTTCACATTGTGGACGGAAAGGACACTTAGCTAATTTTTGCTATGATAGACTAAGTGCATCATCTCATAATGTTTGGGTTCGTAACACTAACTTTCAAGGACCCAAGAAAGTTTGGGTACCAAAGTCAACCATTGTTTTAAATGATGTAGGTACTCTCCAAAGCTCAAAGACGTAGAGGTTTATGGTATCTTGATAGCGGTTGCTCAAGGCACATGACTTGGGACATCAACAACTTTGCAACCCTATCAAGATATCATGAGGGTGGCACCGTCACCTTCGGAGATGACGCCAAGGGTAAAATCATCGGTATTGGTAATGTAAAACTTGGCACCTCTCCTTTAATTGAAATGTTGTTTTAGTTGATGGCCTCAAGCATAATCTCTTGAGTGTTAGTCAACTTTGTGATAAAGGTTTTGATGTTGTTTTTGATAATGTTTCTTGTAAAGTGATTGATAGAACTTCTAATGTTTGTGTATTTTCCGGTTTTCGTGAAAGCAATGTTTATATGATTGATATGTTAAATATGTCTTGCAATATAACATGTTTAAAAGCCCTCGATGACGACTCTTGGTTGTGGCATAGGAGATTAGGCCACGTTTCATTTGACCATATTTCTAGGCTTAACTCTAAGGAAATGGTGAAGGGTATTCCTTCATTGAACTTTGAAAAGGACCGAGTTTGTGACGCATGTCAATTTGGGAAACAAACTAAGTCCTCATTCAAATCAATTAAGGATATCATGTCATCACGTCCATTAGAGCTAATCCACATGGATTTATTCGGCCCAACACAAACCAAAAGTTTAAGTGGGAGTAGATTTGCTTATGTTTTAGTAGATGATTTTTCGCGTTTTACTTGGGTTTATTTTCTTGAACATAAAAGTCAAACCTTTTCATATTTTCAAGCCTTTAAGAAAAGAGTTGAAAAGGAAAATGACTCCTCAATAATTAAAATAAGAAGTGATAGAGGAGGTGAGTTCATTAACCTTCCCTTTACCACTTTTTGTGAGGAACATGGAATAAAACATGAACTTTCTTGTCCTAGAACTCCACAACAAAATGGAGTAGTTGAGCGGAAAAATCGTACTTTGCAAGAGATGGCTAGGACAATGTTAAATGAATATGGTCTACCACATTATTTGTGGGCCGAGGCCGTTCATACTTCATGTTACATTGCAAATCGTGTTTTCCTATGTAAAAATACTACTAAGACTTCTTATGAGATGTATTTTTCTAGAAAACCTAATGTTTCTTATTTCAAAGTGTTTGGTTGCAAATGTTTTGTTTTAAATACAAATATTAATTTGGGAAAATTTGATGCTAGATCATATGAGGCTATTTTTGTAGGTTACTCAAATACTAGTAAGGCTTATAGAGTCTTCAATAGGTCAACTTTGACTATTGAGGAATCTATTCATGTTAAATTTGAGGAATCTAACAAGTTTGTTAAGAATTGTGTAGAAATTGATGCTTTAGATGAAGGCTTGGAGAAAGTGACCTTAGAGGATGCTTCTACCATGGGAGACAAGCCAAAGGATGGTGATGGAAGTGAAGCCAAAGTGGAAGAGGCTCAAGGAAATGAACATCAAGCAAATGAAGAGGAGCCCTCTCAACCACTACCAAAGGATTGGAGATTCAATCCTCATCATCCCAAGGACCTCGTCATAGGTGAAGTATCAAAAGGGTAACCACTCGCTCTAAGATTCAAGATTTTTGTGGTAATTTTGCTTTTATTTCACACATAGAACCTAAAAATGTCCTCGAGGCCGAGGCCGATTCATATTGGTTGCTTGCAATGCAAGAGGAGCTCAATCAATTTGAGCGCAATCAAGTTTGGCACCTTGTTCCTAGGCCCCAAGATAGACCAACTATTGGCACTAAATGGATCTTTAAGAACAAGTTGGATGAATCGGGTAATGTAGTTAGAAACAAGGCTAGGTTAGTTGCCCAAGGTTACACTCAAATCGAAGGGATTGATTTTGAAGAAACCTTTGCACCCGTAGCACGGCTCGAAGCCATACGGATGACCTTAGCATATGCCTCATTTAAAGATTTTAAGTTATTTCAAATGGATGTAAAAAGTGCTTTTCTTAATGGTTATATTGATGAGGAGGTGTATGTTGAACAACCCCCCGGGTTTGTTGATCCTACACACCCTAATTATGTTTATAAATTAGATAAAGCACTATATGGTTTGAAACAAGCCCCTAGGGCTTGGTATGAAAGATTGTCTTCATTTTTGCTTTCAAATGATTTTAAGAAAGGAAAAGTTGATAAAACATTATTTACCAAACATGTAGATCAAGATATCCTCATAGTTCAAATTTATGTTGATGACATTATTTTTGGATCTACTAATGTTTCTCTTTGCAAGAATTTTGAATCATGCATGAAAAGGGAATTTGAGATGTCTATGATGGGGGAGCTCAACTTCTTTCTTGGACTTCAAATCAAGCAACGTAGTGATGGGACATTCATCAACCAAGCCAAGTACACCAAAGAATCATCAAGAGGTTCGGGCTTGAAGGATCCAAAGTAGCAAAGACTCCCATGGCAACCACTACAAAACTTGACAAGGATGAACAAGGTAAGGAAGTAGACATCAAATTATTTCGTAGCATGATTGGTAGTTTACTTTATCTTACGGCTAGTAGGCCGATATAATGTTTTCCGTATGTTTATGTGCACGTTTTCAATCATGTCCTAAGGAATCACACTTAATTGCGGTAAAACGCATAATTAGGTATCTTAAGGGCACAATTGATTTAGGTTTATGGTACCCGAAAACTAACCAATTTACCATGACTAGTTATTCGGATGCCGACTATGCCGTTTGTAGGGTAGATAGGAGCACAAGTGGCACTTGCCAATTCTTGGGCAATTGTCTTGTATCTTGGTCTTCTAAAAAGCAAAATAGTGTAGCCCTATCAACCGCCGAGGCGGAGTATGTAGCGGCCGGAGCTTGTTGTGCACAAGTTCTTTGGATGCAACATACTCTTCTCGATTTTGATTTGCATTTTAATCATGTTAAGATTTATTGTGATAATACTAGTGCTATTCACATGACCAAAAATGCTAATCAACATAGTAAAACCAAACATATAGACATTAGATATCATTTTCTTAGAGATCACTTTGAAAAAGGTGACATTGATATCGATTTTGTTTCTACCGATTTTCAACTTGCGGATATTTTCACAAAACCTTTGGATTATGCACGATTTTCTTTTATTTGTGGTGAATTAAATGTTTGTAAAATTGATACTTAAAGTATTTTAGTTGTTTTTGTTTTGGTTTCTAATATGTTTGTTTTGTTTTGTTTGTTTTGTCCACGGTAATGTTTGTTTTGATGTATGACAAAAAGGGGGAGAAAATGTATGGGGAGAAAATGTATGAGTTTGGAGAAATACTAAGTTGTTTTTAGTTGTTTTAATATTTGGTTCATGTTTGAGTTTCTTATTTATGGTGATGATTTTGTTTTAAAACATGATTTTTGTATGCTTACATAGTTTCCCATATTCATGTTAAATATATAGCATTGTTTAGGGGGAGCTTTTCAAGCCTTTCCTCTTTTATTTGTTTAATAACTCATATGTTTTGTCATCATCAAAAAGGGGAGATTGTTGGCCCAAGGTTACAATCAACCCATGTTTAGTGTATTTTGATGATTACAAAACATATTAGTTATTGGTACTAATATTATTTGTTGTTTAAGTGTGTTTCAGGTTTATTATCATACTAGAAGTACTCTCACTCATATACAAAGATCTTGGACTCAAATACAAGCTATTGGATTCAAGACAAGTCAAATTGGGCTCAAAGTGCAATATTGAAGATCAAGTGAAGATTGCCCATGTTGAAGTCTTGAAGACCTAGAAGCTTGTAAGTGTAGTTTTGTTAAAGATAGAATATGTAAATTTTGGCTCTAGGATTTGCACACACATGTGTTTTGAATATGTCTATGTTTTTGAAAATGGTGTTTCTAAGTTTATGCCTTAGTTTAATACATACATGTACCCAAAGTCTTATATCTTCAAAACTTGTTTAAATACATGTATATAAACTATTTTCAGCATAACACTTAGCTTAAGATTTTTAAAGGAATTTTTACAAATTTTTCTAACTCAAAAATCTGCCCAGAAAACTGTTTTCCAGGCAGACCGGTCGACCGACCCTAAATATCAGTCGACCGGCTGCTGTGGCCAGACATGCACGAGGCTGTGCATGTCTGCCGGTCGACCGACCCTAAATAATCGGTCGACTGATTTTTGGTGATCTGCTCTCTGTATTTTTCGGTCGACTGGCCCAGTCGACCGATAGAAGGAAACTGTGTTTCCTTCTGTGAGATCGGTCGACTGGCAGTCGACCGGAGCCACAACGGCTCTTTTGCCAGCAGACACCCGGTCGACCGGCAGTCGACCGGTAGGCCTGCAACAAGCCCAACGGCTCTTTCTATTTTGGGAATTTCTGAAAATCTGTTTTCTCTTTTCTTTTTAACAGAGATTTTAGGAGTTGTTGGGTGCTTTTGCAGAAGATTTTAGCAGGATAAATCAGGGTTTTAACCTATTCTCTCCCTATAAATAGTGGAGAATAGGCCTTAGTTATAAACCAAGAAAAAATTACAAGTTTTCATTGTTTTCAAGAGAAAGAGAAAAATAGTTTAAAGCTTTCATTTCCATTCTTTCAATTTGGTTTTTCAGTTGTTGTTTGATCTCTAATATCACTCTACAACTGAAGCTTTTCTCACCACACTTCATAGTGCCAAAAATTTCATATTCTCTCTATAGGTGAAGTTGTAAAAGTGAGAGAGTGTTTGTAAAAGAGAAGGGTGTTGTGGTCTAGTTGAGATCACAAATTTGTAATCTTTGTTCTTGTGGAGACAAGTTCCTAAGGGGAACTTCTTTGTAAGGTGAAGCTACGGGCTTGAGGTCTTTGGAGGCCTTTCTTGTACGGGATCCTACGGGGATAGTGGAAACCCTTCACGGAGGTGAAGGCGGGGACTAGAGCTACGGGCTCGAACCTCGAAACAAATCACTTTGTTTGCGATTGGCTTGACGTTCTTCTTGCTTTCCATTTCTCTTATATTGCCTTGTTTTATTTGCTTGAGAACTAACCATCTACTTGTGCAATATTGTGTTGTTTACTTTTCTTGCTATATTACTTGTGTGCATTCCATCATAGCATTTCATACTTGGAATTGTTCGATCACACCTCAATACAACACGGTTGCATTGCGCACCTCTAACCCATTTAAGGGGAATTGGGAGGAAGGAGTTCAGAACCTCGCAAGGGGTATTCGGCTCTTAGTCGTGTTTTGAGAGATCGTTGCATCCTCACTTAAGTAAAATTTAAAAGGATCATTAGATTAGCAATTACACCTATTCACCCCCCCTCTAGGTGTATTTCAACAACAATTTCAAGAATTGAAGGAGAGTCGCAAGAAGGACAAGAAGGCATTATTTTCATCTACCAAGCGGTGGATGAGGTCATATTTGAGAGAATCTCGATGGTGACTTCGACAAAAGGAAGCATAAGATACACTTCATTCTTCATACAAGGGAGATGATAAGGTGAAGATGGTAAGACTACAAACTCTTCGTAACGAATTTGATATACTCAAAATGAAGGACTTTGAATCTATTGAAGATTACTTCAATCGGGTTGTTTCTATTGTTAATCAATTGAAAGTGAATGGTGAGAAAATTGAAGATAAAGGGTCGTTGAGAAGATTTTACGAAGTTTGATTCAAAAATTTGAGTCTATTGTAGTGACCATTGAAGAATTGAAGGATTCATCTACACTATCAGTGGAGAGTTTATTGGGATCACTTCAAACCTATGAACTCCAGATGAAGCATATGATTCTACTCCTCTTGAGCAAGCCTTCCAAACACATGTCTTTTCGAGGTGGCTCCGGAGGAAGGAGAGGAAGAGGTTTTAACTGTGAAAGAGAAAAAAGTCCTGTCGTAGGTAGAGGAGACGGTGGACAACATCAAGAAAGTAATGAGCCTATGCATCTTCTTTCTTACAGAGGAAGAGAAAGATTGTTTTTTTGAATACCCAATTATTGTCAAAAAAATGGCCACATAATTAAAATTTACAGAAAAAATTGAAGACAAGAATAAAAAAAGAATCAAGCTTTATACACAAGGAGAAAAAAAGAGTGAGGATGATACCCTCATTCTCGCATGTTGTGTTGAAGAAATTGTAAATGATGAAGTATGGTATATCGACAACGGATGTAGCATTATATGACCGAAAACAAGAGGCGTTCATGGACCTTGATGAATTTATTACAAGCGAAGTCCGGGCCGGTGATGAAAAGAGACTTTCCGTGAAAGGAAAGGGTGATATTCTTGTGTAAACAAAGAAAGAGTAAAACACATTTCTAGTATTTTCTATGTTTTCGGACTTAAACATAATCTTCTTAGTATTGGCCAGCTTCTACTTCGAAGATTTCATGTTCATTTAATAAAGATATGTGCGAGATCAAGGACAAGCACGATGTTCTTATTACATAGATAAAATGACACAAAGTAAGATGTTTCTGATGAAACATAATTCTCAAATTGATTCATGCATGTACACTACTAGACATGACAAATCATGGCTATGTCTTTTTGTTTCAGGCATTTGAGTTTCAAGACCCTCTCTTATATGTGTAGAAAGAACATTGTTGAAGGCGTGTCGCCTATTGAACTTCAAGAGAAAGTATGTGAAGGATGCACACTTGACAAACATCATATAAATTTTTTTCTAGTTGGAAGATCGTGGAGAGCATCGCATCCTTTAGAGTTTGTACATTCGGATCTTTGTGGTCCAATACACACTATTTCAATTAGAGGTAATCAGTATATTCTCACATTTATTGATGATTATGGTAAGAAGACATTGGTTTTCTTTCTCCAAAAAAATTAGAAGTTGATGAATATTTTAAAGCTTCAAGGCTTTGGTTGAAAGGAAAAGAGGCTTCCGGGAAGCACCGTACTCGTGATCGTGGGGTGAATATGTTGGTTGTGAATTTGAAGCTTTCTTAAAGGAAAATAGCATTCAACATCAATTGACTGCTCGGTATACTCCTCAACAAAATGGCATTACCGAGAGAAAAAATCAAACAATTATGGAATTGGCTCGAAGAATGTTGAAGGCAAAAGGTGTTTCAAATAATTTTTGGGCTGAATCCGTGACATGTGTTATTTGTCTTTTGAACCAGACATCATCAAAATTGTAAGATCAAACTCCTCAAGAAGTTTGGATTGGACATAAACCAAGCATGACACATTTGAGAGTTTTTGACAGCATTGCATACTTTCATATTTTAGATTAGAGAAGGAAGAAGTTGGATGACAAAACTGAAAGTGCATCTTCGTGAGATATAGTGAACACTCTAAGACATACAACTTATAATCCCATCATAAATAAGCTTGTTATTAGCAGGGATGTGAAGTTCGATGAAGAAGAAATTTAGAATTGGAGTACAAATGATCCAAAAGGCAAATATGTTTGTGTGGATATGAAAGAAAAAATAAATTTAGCATGATTATGAAGAGGTATACCCTCCACCTTATTCTTCTAATTCTTCTCCATCTTTGTCTTCGCCACCCTCGTCTTCGCGATCTACGTCTTCAGTAATAAATTCAAGTACTGCTCTTCAAAAAATAAGAGCCTAAGAGAGATTTATGAAGATTCAAGAAATAATTTGAATGAAGATTTGGTGAACTTTGCTTTATTGGCTGATGCGGATCCAATTTCTTTTGAAGATGCTTCAAAAGAAAAGGTGGAAGAACGCTACGGATTAAAAAATTAATACCATCCAAAGAAACAAAACATGAGAGCTTGTGGAACTTCGGAGAGAAAAAAAGGCTATTGATGTGAAGTGGGTCTACAAGACCAAGCTGAATTCACCAGGCGAAGTGGACAAATACAAGACTCGTTTGGTGGTGAAAGGTTACAAACAAAATTTGGTATTAATTACCAAGAAGTATTTGCCCTGGTTGCTCGTTTTGAAACCATAAGAATTGTGCTAGCTTTATCGGCACAAAGAAATGAAAATTTTATCAATTAGATGTCAAATCAGCATTCTCGAATGATTTTCTAGAAGAAGAGCTTTATGTGAACCAGTCACTTGCTTATGTGAAGAATGTGCAAAAAGTAAGGTGTGTTATTTGAAAAAAGCATTATACGAACTCAAGCAAGCAACGAGAGCATGGTATAGTTGCATTGATGGATACTTTTTGAAGAATGGTTTAATAAGGTGTCCTTTTGAACATACTCTTTACATCAAAGAAGGTGATCAAGGTAAATTTTTGATGATTTGCTTATATGTTGATCTCATTTTTACCAGCAATTTTACAAGCATGTGTGATGAATTCAAGAGATTTTGATGTGTGAATTCGAGATGATCGACATGAGTCTACTTCATTTCTTTCTTGAAATTGAAGTCAAGCAACAAGAAAATGGTATATTCATTTCACAAAAGAAGTACGCAAATGATATTTTAAAAATGTTTAAAATAATGGGTGCTACACCTCTATGCACTCCGATGGAGGTTGTTTTGAAGCTTAGCAAATCTGAAATGAAGAAAGTATTGATAGAATTCTCTATCGAAGTCCTGTTGATAGTCTTATGTACTTGACTGCAATAAGATCGAATCTTCTGTTCACTGTAAGCATGTTTAGTCGATTCATGGAATCACCAAAAAAAGTCATTGGAAAGCAAGAAAAAAGTTCTAAGGTATCTTTTTGGAACCATCAATGAAGGCATAGAGTGAAAGATTCAAGGTTGATTGGCTATTGTGACAGTGATTGGGGCTAAGGTGTTGATAATTGAAGAAGTACTTCCAGTTATTCTTTCCATATTGGTTTAGGTACAATCTCATGGACATCCAAAAACAAAGCATTGTTGTGCTTTCTACAGCGGAAGTATAGTATATTTCATTGGCAGTAGCTTCGTTTCAAGCAATCTGGATCAAGTGAATCTTGAGTGAACTCAAGCATGACAAGTTGAACGAACTATATTGTTTTGTGATAATGTTTTCAACTATTTCTCTTACAAAGAGTCCTGTTTTTCATGAAAAAGTAAGCACATAAGGATCAAATATCACTTCATTCGTGTCTTAGTAAAAAATGGCGAGATCAATGTCATGCATTGCAAAACACAAGAGCAAATTGCTGACATCTTTACAAAAGTTTTGAAGTATGATGTTTTCAAGAAGATGAAGAAAAAACTTGGCATAGTGGTAATCTACCTTAAGGGAGGCTATTGGAAATATAAGATAGACTCCTTTGTATTTTGTTTGTCTTCTCGACTTCTTAAGACACATTGAACCTAACTATAAACTTTTCGTGTTCCGGATACATTAGAGAATACTCTTCATGCAATGAACAAACACTTCGTATTTTGTGACGTAGTCAAGGGATGAACCTAATCTATTTATGATGCATGAATGCATTTAATTTTGTTGATTTTCATGTTTATCTTTAGCCCTATATTAAGGCCTTGTAACTAGTTATTTTCATCAAGTTGAATCAATAGAAATTCTTCTCTATTCTAGTATATCTTTATAACCTCATTTGCATAATATTTGACATTAAGAGTATACATCCCTCTTGTACTTTAATTATTTGCTCTCGCGTTTTCTAATCACTGCCAATCTTATTTTGAGATTATGTCTAGTTACTTCTCTAAAAGAACTAAGAAAGTTACAGTGAATCAATCATGAAGAAACTTGCATATAGATGTCCAAACAGTAACCTAAGCAAGATGAAACAGTGTTTTGGACAACGAGCCGACCCCCATAAAACCTGTCCTGATCTAGGTTTAACATTTTCATGTGCCTAATGTTAAACAAGCGTAACAAGCATATATGCACAAACTATGTGGCTCTAGTCCAAGTTTCTTGTGATGGGCCTAGCCACTATCTTTGTGAATTTGTAAGAACTAGGCCTTGGATTTTCTACAGTTTTACTTGCTTCAAAAGCCATATCACATATGGACGGGATGGGAATATGCATGCAACTATGCTTGCTTTCTGTTTAGCATCTCTGATTTTGAATGTCAAGTGTTTGTTGACAACTTTTCGTTGTTCCATTTTGCATTTTGAACGTATCAGCCCCCTAAATCTACAGTGGTGGTCAATTCAGTTTGGCAAGGGCTTCTTTAAGTGAAGATGAGAGAATCTAAATCTGCATACGCACAATTCAGCACAGACCTTGGTTTGACGACGCCAGAGGCAAGGGTTTGGATTACATAAGAAAATATTAAAATAGGCGCAAAACCAATAAGGGTTTGGATGCATGTAGAGATTATTCATCTTTCCTTTTATAATATGTTGTCTCACACAAACATCAATAACGAATCAGACAGATCCTTTGTGAAACCCTTGCTTTATTTTTATGCCTCATGCTCCAAGCGGACAGCCCTCCCGACCAAACAACTATGTTTGAATGGAATTCAGTTGCTCCGCTCAGAATGAGAATTACAGTATGACTAGCCTGCCTGGATCAGTCTCCCGACTGGTGACTACCTGTGCATCGTCAGATTCGACCACCTTCTGTCTGCATTCACAACCAAACCGGAGACAGCCAGGTAACTTTTCCTCACATGATCGTATTCCCGGGGGTTTGGGAGTCCTAGGACTGGCCATGATCTAAAGGTTATTAACATCCGCCAACGCAGAGGAAGTTCTGAGATAGCACCATCCAGGTTATCATTTGGTCTATCTCGTAAGAACGAAACGGAAGGATCTGCAGACAGAAGAGCTGCCAATTGAATGTATCAGACAAAATGTTGGTCTGTACACATCCTTGTGGAGATCTACCATTTCCAGGCACTTCACTTTGGGGTTGTTTGGTTGCAAGGAAGTGGGCGGAAGCAAGGAAATAGGGAAGTATAATTGCTCACTTTCCTATCCATCCAAATACCAGAAAAGGAAATAAGAAAACCCTTTTTCTTTTTCTCTTTTCTCTTTTACACAATCATTTCCTTACTTCCAGAGTGCTACAGTTAATTTTGTGTTCATGTAAATCTCATTTGTAATAAGTTGTAGCACAAAACAGTTAATTTTTTAATCATGTAAATCTCACTTGCATTCTAATTACAGTCTATTTTTTATTTTTCATAATTAACTTTTATTTTAATATTATTTTACGATCAACTTTGTGGTCAACTTTTCCAATTCCACTTTCACATTACCATCCAAACACCGAAAAAGACAAAATATTTTCCAAATCACACTTCCCAACAACATCCAAACACCGGAATACTTACTAACCAATTCCCAGTTCCAAGGGAATTATTACCACTTCCTCAATTCCTCACTTCCTCACTTTCACCCTTAACCAAACAGGCCCTTGGAGGAAGAGTGTCATAGAGTCTTTTTTGTTTTTTTGGCCTGCGGTTTGCGGGGTTCCGCTGACCTCCTTTGGTGAATGATTTTTCCTCTTGTGTAATTATTTTTATATTAATGCATTCTCATCAGGCTTTCGAGTCTGAGGACCTGTCTTTTCTTTAGGGAAAAAAAAAATCCTATACTACTATAGGCCTCGATAAAATAAAACTTGAGCGAAAATGTATCTCCTTGTTCAATGGCATCTAAAGAACAATTCATAAGCACATATCACACTATTCAGGATGCTTCCTCCTTTTATAGACCTCTCTATTTTAGTATGGACCACTTGTTAGTAACTCTTTCCAATTGTGAATTTTGACTAAGCAATTTAGTAAATAAGTAATCAAATAAAAATTATCAACATTAGATTGTCGAGATCACTAACAATATCCCAATGTCTCTGGTAGAAGAACATACTAAGCAAACACCTGTGTAAACGGAGTTAAAGCGGAGTTTGCCTCTAACTCCAGTCTAACTCCAATTGTCAAACCCAGGCCTCGAAAATGCATGTCCATTTTCCTCTGCCGAACCCTAACCTTAAAGCAAAGCAAGTGGATTGTCCTTGGTGTCAGGGTGGAGTTGGACACACAAGCACCTGATTAGACCTAAGCCAAAGTCCCTGAGTTAGTGGGTCCCATTCTACCACGTGGTGGATATCATTGGCTGCAGAGGTTGGGATAACCCCTGACAGCAAGGATGAGAGGCCACACGTGACGTCTCCATGGGAGACTTTGGCCTGTTTGTCTTCTAGAATAGAAGGAAAAGAGAAGAGGAGGTGAAGACACAATGAAGATACGAGGTTTAGAAGACAGAAGAGGGGTTGTGTTTGTTCTGCAGACTTTGGAAGAGGGAGTTTGAAGGAAGAAGAGAGAAAAGTGGAAGGAGAAGAGACAAAGAGATAAGAAATTAAACAATTGTTAGACTTGACAATCTAATTCAAGATCAAAATCAACCGGTCTATCGATCAGGTCGCTGAAAATCAGGTCAGAGATTTTTTATTCAATTGAATATTCCTTAATTAAGAACCACCTTTCAAATTCTTTCTAGACACCAATCATGCATATATTTAGTCAATCTCCTATAAGTAATAAATCAGTAAGATAATAACTCAACGATAATTTATCTAACAATAATATTTATTAAAATAAATATTCCAGCATGAATACTTTATTCACATAATCTCTGCAATAAGAACGTTAGTTCAAATAGACAGAGAATATATTGAAATTCAATAATTTCTTCAACCATTGAGCGTTAGTATAAACAGACAGAGTAATAAAATAAAACCAGATTTAGAGTGAGGTACGCATAAAGCGAATATTCTTAAGACATTACGTCCTCCATTATGGTGCAAACAGGATAATGTACATTGATCTCCCAAGATATAACACTTTTTCATATGTTCTGCACAATATTTTACAAAACCACGTATAGTCAAATCAAAATTGACCCATACGTTCCACTTATTCATAGAACAGAAGTAGAAAAAGGACATATACCAAAATCAGAGTTCGAACAAAATTCTGAAAAGAATTCAAAAAAAAATTGAACTCATTTATTCTTATGGTTGTTTTTATTCTGAGTTCTTTTGGGTGATTCACATTTGGAGTAGATTCTGCCCTTTATGTAGGAATTTGGAGGAAGCTTTTCAGAGTAGACACATCTGTTCGATCGGAATGGGTACAATCATTTCAAATAGACACATCTATTCAGTTGGAACTGGGGCAACTGGTCCGACCAGACACATCCGTTAGCTGAACAGATACTTTCATTCGGCCGAAACGGGTTG